>JAGDQP010025061.1:0-27276 GCA_022664845.1 Lepisma saccharinum
TTGTGTTAAATTATTCACCGTCTCATTTCAGATGTTCTTACATTTTTTTTTCTCAGTTGTGTTGCCTTGGTTTGTTTCGTTAAAGTTTAAAGACTGCTTTATTATGATAGGTGATTTATCATGTTACTATACAAACAGCAAGAAGTTAAACTCATTTGTGTTCTTCGATTATCATTCGACAATGGTTTTAGAAGTAGAAACTGTCGATCTTTTTTCTTGATATTCTAAGCAAACTATCGCACTATTGATTTTACATAGCATTGTACATTGCCCGTGTGGGAAATAATGTAGATATCAACGTTGGAAGAACAGATTTTGTTAAATGGAAATATTAGTTTGCATATGTGTTATGTATTTTTCGTAATTCTTGTTTGTTTTCATTACAGGTGTTTTGATAACTGGTGTAACGTTAATTACAGAAATGTGTGAACATAGCCCAGACATGTTACAGCATTTTAAAAAGGTACGAGAATTTTTTGTGTATTACCTCTCTTCAGTATTAGTAGTATTTTCTTTCTTTTTTTTACTGACTTCTAGCGTATTTGTAGTGTGTGAGCTTTTAGAAAGTAGTGTGTGTGTATTTTAAACTTGTAAGCTTTACTGAAACAGTGTTTTTTTTTTAAATATATATATATATATATATATATATATATATTCTATTTTAAATTCACGTAAATTTATATGACAATCGTAAAATTTAAACAACATTTTTAAGGCTTCTGGAGGACCAAAGGAAATGTGCAAATCAATCTTTTAGTCTTGAAAGAAACATTACATATTTCTATACACACAAGCTTACCAGCTTTTTTTTTTTCTTGAAGTCTTTATGTGACAGCTTCCTCAATTTTTACATATTTAAAAATCTTTAAGTCTAGGGGGGAACCAAATAAAAATCACCGAATTTATGAATATTGTATGTTACGATTAGAAGTGTACATTGAACCCTTGAAATTGTTAGTCCAAGACAGCACTACTGAAATACAGAATAGTGGCGAAGAGACAATTGGAACAGACCTCGTGCATCTTCAAGCTTGACAGACTAAAGGCCATAAATAAGTTCAAATTCTTGAAAACATAAATGTACATGCTTGCATTCATGAATGCAATTTTCTTCAGTGCTCTCATGCCTGGCGCTGAGGTGTTCACACTATCAGTATCTTCGGTACTCGTGGGCATTTTGAGAGGTAAAGGCGGTCGAGCGTTCGACTGACCACCCCACCTTACTCCATACATTTGTCGAGAATATGTGGAGTAGTACCTTAGGGCACATAGTGGGACGAAAAGTCCCCATGACACGGCAAAATTAATTCAGTCTGAACGCTGAGGAAATGTAGTTTGGATCACGGTCAGAGGCTTATAGGTGTGCTACCTGCTTTACACTCACATAGTATACGGGATATAGCATGTTCCATCTTTAGTCAAAGTGCTAATAAACCCATCTGTTTAACGGGTTGCTTATAGCACAGGGGATTTTTATAATTTAAGCTATATTTATGTAAATTAACTGAGTTAATGAGGTATTCTCAGCTGCAAAATAAAAGCTTCCTTGTTTTTGAAGCAAATGTAATTTCTACCAGTAAAACGCAAGAAACTTAATTGAAAGCACGCCAAAAGAAACGTAACAGAAAATGGAAATGTACACAAATTTTACTGTTAATTATGTTTCTGACCTTTATTTTCTTACGAAATCCAAAAGAATTTAGAGACTCTTTAGAATCGCAAAATCTTACGAATGTGTTTGAAAGTGACAAAACGAACTCAACAATGCCAATATCTCAATTTCATTTATTCTATTTTATTTATTTATGTGTTCATAAGGATACGTTTGAAAATGGGCGCCTCACCTTGTAGTAAAAAGGGAACCTTGTGTAGTAATATTTCAGTTAAGCTGTGCGCGTGAGACTATGAAAATACATAATTTGTACTTCTTTCATAAAATGTCAGACACGCTGCTCATTAGTAATGGTAGAAAATTTTCCAATTTGTTCAACAAATCTCAGGGCTAATTAGGAATGCAATCATGTCTTCTAAAAGATTTGTGCTCGTGTTTGAAATAAGATCTCATGGAGTAAATAAGAAGACTTCTGTGCCGTACAAGCCACAGCGTAATGCCCCTCCCTACCCTATGCCTCTAGCCCATCACCCTTGCAAACCAGTCCCCACTCCACTACATTACGCTACTCCATCCTGTTAACTTGCCCTTCCCTTCTCCTATCTATGATTCTCAGAAAGTGCGGATTTTATGCAGATCAGCGCCAAGTGTGTACGCGCGCCGCTTATTGTCCTACTTTTGAGGAGCTTTTTTTTTTTCAGACTGTAACAGGAATTAGCAGCTATAAGTTGAAGAGCTGAAAGTATTTATGCCATACTTTATATTAGTGAATATTCAAAGCTTGGTCTCGCCCTTCCGCTTTGTGTAGGTCCCGATAAAACTAGGAAGAACCATTCAAAATTTTACGTTAGTATTTCGATGTAATATAAATAAATAAATATTACAAAAAACGTTAGGATACCGCTCTCAACTACATTAAAGATATGATTGCACTGTAGCCACAAATAAATTATTTGCCACAAAGGCATCTGCAGATAGAAAATGTACACAAACGCATTCCGAAACTGTTGGGAAAATTGTCGATTTTGAGTGCACATGAACTAATGATTAGGCATTTCGGGATTGCAAATTAAGTGGCTTAGTGTCTGTTTGACATTTAGCTACAACATAAGATAATTTTCTACTGTATTTTTTTAAATTTCAACATGGGGATTTTGTCTTTTCTGGATTTCGTTCCACTGAGCGGCGCGTGCGCATCGCACAGGGGATACCATTATCTTTGTAAACATATACAGTAATTAGCCAGGTTAAGTGAAACAGTTTCCTTTGGGGTTCTCTTACTTAAATCGTTCTTGACACGTCAGTCGTAGGTCGCAGACGTGAACAGTAGGGATGGCCGCAAGATAGAATTCATTCTTGTTTTGTGGTTAATGTTAACTAAAACGGGCATGGAATAGGAAATTCCAGAAACATCCAGTGTGGATATCACCACTTACTTATCCATACTTCAGTTAATTAAAATAGGCTGACACATATGCACTTTATTATTCTTTATTTATATATATATATATAAAGTTTCGGTGTTCTATTAACACCTTCCTCAGACAAATCACTAATCAGTGCTATTGAGTTCATAATAAGTGCCAGAAGGCTAATAGTTTTTTTTTTTTTTTTAAATTATAAATACAGCTTCCACCAATCATGTTTCAACTTTCCGAAACTAAATAAATTCCCGCAGATCAGTTTGTTTACAGTTTTCTGCTCACAGGCCACGCCTCCTAGTCAAACTAGAACACTATATCAGACTTGTAAGAGAAATACTACATAAAAAGGAAACTGAATCGAGGCGCAAAAAGTACTTTAAAGCAGTAAAGAAGTAATAAGATAAATAAATAAGTAAGTAATAATTTAATAATAGAAATGAATAACTAAATAAAAAATAAGTAGATTACAAAAGGAATATTAAAAAACGGCTACATAACACACATTATTTTCTCGAATACTTTCTCCTGTCTTCTATGCCCAATATGCCTTCCTATTCCTTATTTATACCCAACCCATCATTCCAGTTCATCGTTTTATCTCCGCTTTCTTTGATTCTCCTAGATTCTTTCCACTTCCTAACTTAAATCCTTTACTTCTCTTCTAGTATCTTTGCCTCTTCTTAGCTCATGCACCTCCTCCTGAACAGATTTGTAATTAGTATTTCTGTCTTTTTTTAGTCTGATGTCATCCTTGTGTTGTTTAAGCATCTCCTGTAATATTTTTAGTCTCTCTTACATGCACTGCCTTACAGTACATACACAGAACCCTGTGCATCCCTTCCTATAGATTTTCACTCCTACCCCCCCATGAGGAAAACTCAGCGGCCCGCCAAGTTTTCCTCATGGGGACCTTTCCCAACATCCGTTTGATTTTCTCGGTTATTCTTCCTCCACTGTCTATTCATAACATCCTTTTCTTTTCACCCTGTTTTCCTTTGCCCTCTGTTTTCTTTTTGTGCTACTTCCTCTTCCTGATCATTCTTCCGTCACCTTCACTATGTCCATGCTCCTTCAACTGTTCCCAAAACTTTTCCACATTTCTCTTCTGATCGTCGATCTTTTATATTCTTTCCTTCACGTTCCTTATGAAACTTTCTTTGGTCGCTTCGGCAGTGTCACTCCTCTTGTAGCAAAAAATTCCTCCTGCACATTTGATCTGGAACCAAGAAGTTATAAATCTTTCGTTTCCTCAGTCCTGATATCCAAGAAATTTAATAGTTTTTTCCATCTCATTTTCCTAATCGTTCAAAAAAGGTAGAAGATACAAAAAAGGCGAATAGGAGAAAAAAATATAGTTTTTATATTTTTTCATGAACTCTCTCGATGGGGTAAGATATCAAGATTCGAAAAGTTACCCCTTCCCCTGGTGGGCGCAACCCCCGTTTTTTCGCAAATAGAATTGCGTAAAATATGTTCTTTTAATCATTTGAGTTGTTCCCACCCGACTGTCACAAATTGCGTTTGAACGTCAGGGTAACTTGTTGCGCTGAACCAGAAATAAAGCTCGCGCGGCTTTTCACGACGAATATCTCGAAATCGGCTGGATTTGCGACATAAATAAATCTGGTGGAAATTGTAAAGCAAAATATGTCGTACAAGATACATACATTACTATTTCTTTGCATTATTATTATTAAATATTACTATTATTATACACCATATTACAGGCAAGTAATTGCAGACCTATTAGGCTACTCGACGTCTTTGCTAAAATGTTTGAGTTAATTGTTTTTAGACATCTGAACTTTAATCTAAAAATGTTTTACATGGCTCGCGCTATTTTTTGAAAGGAAAATCAATTGTAACCAATCTATTTCAAATTACACATTATACCAAGTTTCATATGAGTACAAAGGCACAAGTTGATTTGATTTATATTGATATATATAAGGCATTCGATTCTGTAAACCACAACTTATTATTGTCTTAATTATCTAATATCGCCCTCTCTCTTTTGTGTATTAACTGGTTCGAAATCTATTTATCATCCAGAAGGTATCAAATGAAAATTGGTTCCATCTACTCAATTGTTGGAACTGTGCAGAGTGGTATACCACAAGGCTCTCCACTCGGCCCACTTTTATTCTCCTTATTTATAAATGATCTTGCATCTAGTATTGTGTACTCAAATGTAATACTCTATGCCGATGATTCAAAATTATACAGGACTGTAAATAATTTCAGAGACAACACCTTGTTACATAAAGTTCTAGACAGTCTTTCTCAGTGGTGTAAATAGAATCTCATGAAGATCAATTATGAAAACAAAGATTGTCATATACGAACAAGACCCAATATTATATAGGTAGCTATACGATTTCAAACTCACTAGTTCAGAAGGTTGATACCTATTTGATAGAAAGTTGAGATTTCACGAATATATACATCTTATTCAGGGTACTAGAAAACTCATAAGTTTCATTTTTAGATAATGGTATATTTTTAAAGAAGCTAGTACTTACATTGATCTATACAAAATGTTTGTTAGACTTAAGTTAGAATTTTCCTCCGTAGTTTGGAGTAGTATCACAACCACAGTCGCTAAGAACTTGGAGTCAGTTCAATTACTCTTAGATACCTTTTGTACAAGCAGAAAAAATAAAGATGCAGTGTTTGCTGTACCAAAGAGTTTCCACTTTTTGCTAAGCTTGGTCTTAGTTGCCTCCTTTGTAGGAGCATAAAGAAAGGAAAGAAACGAATACTCCAGAATATCAAGATGTTAACATTCTTTACTTCACCGTTAGATAACAATGGACTTATATGTTTATTACATGGAGTTTACGTCGCTTGCTTTAGGTGCTGCAGTGGTTATTAGGTGTAACTACAATAAGTATTTCTTATAGATGGTGTCCATTTACTGGGAGTAAACGTATAGAAGTATTTGTGCATGCGTAGTAGATGGTTTTGAAGTGCCCTTTCTTGTTATCAATAATCTTTCTTCTTAAATAACAACGCTCCGGCTTCTGCTGTAATGATTCGTTTCTAGCATAGACACTTTATATCAATGTCAAGCTAGGTTGATTCCAATCGTGGGCGTATAGTGACGTTGTAAATGAATAACCAATGGCCAAGGTGCCTGCTTTCATGGACCTTAAAACTGGAGGTGAGGCGACACTTGGTATTGCACAATAACTCTTGGCCTAGGGGATACAAGATCCACTAGCGAGTTATGCCGCTTGATAAAAGAAAACAACGGTAGTACGCTTAAGAGTGTATTAGTCGGTGTAGACTTAAGATATTAAAGCTCTGTTTTACAAATCCCCGACAATACACTTTACGTACATAAGGTAAATTAGACATATAAGTTGTTCTCAGTTTGTACATAAATTTATAACATAAAGTTTTTACTAGCCATACTATGAATCTGGTGATGTGACATAAACAATGTCAACATAAATATAAATTCAACTTTCCATTCATAAACTACATCAAATTTTATATGTTACTATGTAAATTTCTTTCCATATAAAAACCTGCCATCTAAATAATCTTATTACAACTTCGATTACCCAAACAAACGACGACTCGCACGGATTTGCTCGCTGTATTAACAAACATAGTATGGAATTGCTGTGTAACATACAAAACCATAATCAGACCCACAAAACAGCAATACAATCTTTAAGTGCTCATGAAATTACAGGTAATCTTTATTTAGAACTTGAGAGTAAAAGTTTATGCCACAGAAATCATCTTATACACATTTCTCACATTTGTTTACACATGCAGTTTGTAGTTACGTTACGCTGTTTATAGGCTAGTTTGTATTAAGTTATTTTTTCGCACCCTTGAAATTAAGTTAGATTTATTCTTTTCGTAAACGAACATTATAGGTTTTGCATCATAAAAACAAAGTTACATCCTAAACGAACCTAAACTAAATAAACATAAACTTCCAGATTATATATCGGCTTTACTTGAGCTAACGTCACCTATTGCCTAACCTAATTCCGCATTAGCTAATGTTTCTCACATGGCTCCATGTGGCCATATTAGTTTGTTATTTTATGTATTTGCATGCTTAGCTTGGTGTTTTGGTGGAAGCACTTACATGTTTATGTTTCTAGACTTATGTTCGAAGGTCTCTTATATTAGATGACGCTGGGAAAAGAATGTACTACTCTTCAGTGAAAGGGATATTTATGATATGACTGATACGACTGTTGGTTATAGTGGGACACCAGTTGTGGTCCTCCTGAATACTCCTTAGTCACATGCTACAACATTGATTGTTTGTTATCCTTGTGACCTAACCTAACTGTTGGTAAAAAATATTAATTAAAAGGATATATGCAATTTAGGTTAACAGTTGTTGGCCTTTCCTTAATTGCTCATTTTTATCTAAAGGAAAGTAACCTAATTAGGTAAATTCTAATTAGTTCATTAACAGATCTTTATATTTCCACGCTTACTCACCTTAAGTTGTGAGTAGAATCATAGCAGTGTTCAACGCAAAGGTATTACAGGGTGCGCAGAAGCAGGCAAAATCAGGAAATGTCAGGAATTTCAAGATTTGTCAGGAAAATGATTAAATATGAGGTCAAAAGTCACGAAAAAGTACAAAATCTACCACTGCGTCAGGGAACTTTCCCCCAGGGACAGGGCAGGTTAGTGATAAATTTAATAAACGTAAGTTGTTTTTTCGAGACTATTTGTTCTAAGTGTTAACCTTTTTTGGCACATTTTCAATCTGCAAGTCCCTTGGCTCCGTATTTATTCTCTAAATTGCATAATCTCATGAAATCACTTATGAGTCTGCTTAAACAGCCAAGTAAGTTGCAATCAGCTCACATTGTAAGTACAGTCATGTTACTTGAAATGATGCTGAAAACTTGCTTCCTGTTGACAAAGTTGATGCCGACTTCCAGACCCAGAAGCTCTTAAAGCAAGTTCACACAACTGAACTTGAATTTTTACAATTCCGAAAGGAATGCCAGACATTTTTGAGAACCACGGTTGAGAAGTTAAAAGAAAGAAGCCCCTTGAAATATAAGGTAGTCAGAGGATTGTCTTCCCTTGATCCTTCTGTAATATTAAACCAATGACAGGTTGGTTGCACAAGATTCAAATGCCTCCTTCACTGTTTGTTCGAAGCTAACAGAGTATCAGAGGACCTCGCAGAGAACAAACAAAAAAAAAAAAAAAAAAAAAAAAGTACGTGAAGCCCAAAACATTCTTTTCACAAAGCTTTAAAACATATCTCTAAGACAAGCAAGGAATTGCCAGGCTCGATGATTTCTGTGCTTCCCTTCTTTCAAACAACCAAAAATACTCATCACCGTGGAAAGTGGTAAAGTTGAGTTTGATATTTTTCTACGAAAATGCTACAGTTGATCGTGGTTTCTCAATCAAGAAGTCTGCTCTTATTGAAAACCAATGTGAACATACAGCATTATGCACTGAGGAGAGTGCATGATGCTGTTATCAAATGCAAAGGAATCCATTGTCATCATACAGAAAACGCTCACATATGCAAGATTTGCTCGGAGGGGATATAAAGATTATCTGCAAACACCGCGTAGTGGTAAGAAAATAGAAGATAATATTTCTGGAAAAAAGAAAGAGGAAAAAAAAAAGGTAATGAATGAAATAAAGAAACTGAGAAGTTGAGAGAAAAATCTGAAATGGAGCAAGACGAACTTTTGCGGAAGTTGCAAAATTAACATATGTGGACATTGTTGAAACTTCCGTTTTCGTTCTTGTGATATTGTTTAATTATTGTAATAGTCTAATATTCATTGTGTACATTCATAGAATTTATTCATATAAATATGTTGTAGTTGTTAGCATTTTCTTTGGCTTGCACTAACATAACATATTCATGATGGAAAAATTTAAATTTGGGTTATTTTAATCATTACCTTTGCATTACCCCTGTATTGGCGAATAAGCATACCAGTGAATATATATTGCCGAACATTGCATTCAAGGTACCTTTGTACTGTACTAGAAATAATTCTCTTTTAACATCATCTAATAAAAAACACACTGTGTTAAATAGACTAGCGGAGAATTTTATCAACTCGCGACATGATTTTAACGTAAAGTAGTAGTAACAAAAAAATGGAAAATTATCTTTATTCTGTGGTTTTTAAATGTTATGACGCTACGTAGTTCATTGACTGCTATATTTTTAATCATATACTGTTTTATTACTATTATGCCTTTTTCTTTTAGTTTTTAACATTGCAGTATATTTTTAATCGCAAAGTTTAACACTAGTGTACTTAATCTAATTTAGTTAAAACGATCCAATTAAACTATGTCTGTGATTTCAACAGTGACCTTAAATTTATTATATACTAGTTCACATTCATATTACTTTATATCAAAGTTGTCTTGAGCCCCGTAATAGGTATGTTTTTATAAGTTACTTGTACTTTATATAATCTTGCGTAAAACGAGGCACTACGAAATTTACCAGAGATTGGACTTTATTGGCTCTGTACTCTGTTTAACTCTTATTTTACTTACTGGTCAAGCGCCTATTGATTGGACACACCAGATTATTTATTCTATTCTTAAACATGGTAAAGATTCCAAAGAAGGAAAAAACTACAGGCCGTTGGGCCTTACATCTAATGTTCTTAAGCTTTTTGAAAAAGGTGTTTTAACTCGATTAGAGTGGTATCTTGAGGCGGAAAGAAAACTTATCACCTCATCAATTTACGTTCCTTAAAAACAAAGGTACCCTTGATGCCCTGTCAATTTTAGGTCTAAATGTAGTAAATAATTTCGCCAAAAGGCAACCTGTGCATGCGGCATTTCGTGATGTTTCGGAGGCTTACGATTCTGTCAAAATATCTAAATTAATGGACATTTTAGCTGCCTTAAAAGTTCCTCGTTTTTACATTATACTCTTATGGAACTTGCTTCATCATCGGAAAGGATTCTTACACATGGATGGAGTCATAAAGAAGGAAATCTCTATCAATGTCGGAGTCCCTCAAGGATCATACTATGTAACGTCTACTCATCAGATACCGAAACGATTATTTCTCCTACATTTAGTTTCATTGTATATTCGGACCTTTTTTCGGTTATGGTACCAGATAACAGTTTAAAAAAACTGGTTTCTGGAATTAGAATTACTGATCATTAAGAGCTGATTGAAACAAAGAAATCTTAAAATATCGGAACAAAAACCTTCGCTAATCACCTTCTTACCTCCTTATAGCAGATATAAAAGACCTTCTACTCCTCGATACACCTCCATTCCTGTTGTGGATCGAGTGAAATACTTGGGAATCACATTTGATGCTAAGCTTAACATGAAAGCCTATATTACTCTTGTAAAAGGGAACAAAATACTAAGTATGTTAAGATCGCTTGCAATAACCAAAGTTGGCGGCATTCAGACCATTCTCCTCCTTTTTATAAAAAACTACTTTCTTTCTACCATAGAATGTGGACTTTCGGTTATTCCGGTCATCAACAAAAAATTGTTAGAAAAACGAAGTAATATGTAGAAAGGCGATTAGAATTGCTCTAGGTACTTTGAAGAACAATCCCAATTTCCCAACACATTTGGAAGCTCATATACCTAATGTTCAAACTAGAAGGTTGCGTGCTGCTGCTAAATTTCTCATTAAAAATCTAATTCTTTCAGTCATCCCTTTAATCGGCAATATGAAGAGACGATTAAGTTAAACAAAAATGAAAATTGAGTGACGGAAAACATATGGACATCGTTAACAAGGCAGTGTAAAACTCAGTTTGATCTTACGTACAGGCCAAAGAAAAAGATCTTATTTTTAAAATCCATGTCCAATAGAAACCATTCCTGACGTGTATTTCCAAAATTCTCCACGATAGAAGAGTATAAAGAATTCTGGCCAGATTTTTATTTTTATCTATTCAGACGGTATTAAAGACCCAGAGGCGGCATCCTGTGCACTTTGGGATCCACAGAGGCAATATTCCCTGAAATACCGGCTAGATCCTTCCCTCTCTATATTCTATTTTGGTATTTTCAAGGCTCTGGGGTAATGTTTGCTTCTACATGCAAAGAAAATTTTAATGTTGACAGATTCACAAAGTTCTTCACTGTCCCTTCAAAGAACATTTGGACAACTGTTCAAACTCACCCCATAATCTATGATATTTTAGAACTATATTATTTATATGAAGGTAGGTAAAATAATACATTTCACTTACCTAGGATCGCACGGAAAAGTTAACTGTTACGTGAATACCCCTTTTTTCAACTATAATGGACCAACTTGCTCGAAAAAACACAACTTTACCTAACATTACGAAGCCAAGAACATACTGGAAAGATTTCTTAACACCCGTTCTGAATCAGATTAGCAGTAACAGGAAACGCCGTGCAGTCAGTGAATTACAGGCTGAAATTCCTATAGTAATATATGGGCTTTTCTCTTTCTCACTCCGACCACCAGATGCTCATATTTACGTTAGAGTTTCTTTTCCTTTACTTGTTCATACTTCCGTGGTGACCAGTGTGCGTGGGGGAGGTAGAAAAGAAGAGACTGCTGGTGTTAAGTGATATGGAAGGGTCGTGAGCAGACATTCCAATAGAGTAGAGTTCCCTCCCTCTTTCATTCATCAGCGCAAGGTCGTCAAAGACGAATATATGCTTAGATATGCTTACAGGATTGGGGTTACCAGAACTATTTTGACGTAGAACTTTCAAGCGAACCAAAAATGAAGGAAATTGCTGAATTGCTTTGTAACAGTTTCTGAACCTGTGGTGTACAGAAATATTGTTATATCTATTTTTTGTCTCCAGATAACAACGCAATTTCGGTCAATTGATGCTAAATGTATATTTAGAAAGGGGAAGCTCTTTTGGAATTAATCGGCCCTGACCTTATTCAAAGTACCATCCCAGCATTGCCAGGTGTAGCCAAGAAAAGCAAGGGACAAGCTCAGTCAGGATAGCAGGAACCAGGAACCGAACCCGAGACTTCCCGATTACAAGCCGAGCACTCTACTGACTGTTCTACCCAGTGTTTCTTTTAGAAGATTTCATTCGGGGGGCTTGTGGGGGGGGGGCTCTAAAAGAAAATATAAATAATGTATATCGACTCCAATATACTAAAATATAAAATAACAATAATTTAACTTAACATTATATCGTAATTCCCTAGTTAACCTCAAAATAACATGAACAATGTTCATAAAACCTGCTATTATATACAAATTTCAGTATACGTATGAGTAATGCGAATGTTGAGACTAATTATTTCGAGGGAGCGGTTGAAAATCTCCGGGGGGGGGGGAACCCTCCAAAAGCAAGCCTCAAACAGTGATTCTAGCTCGTTGGTCATGGTCAATATATGCATCCAAGATTTAATTATGTTGATTATATAATACCGTAAGTGGTTAATCAATTCATAAATGCTTATAGCGTGTAACTGATTAGGACTGTTAACTACTCATAATTGAATTTGGAAAACTAAATTTATTTATTTAAATTTCATACTTCCACGAAAATTGATTTTGTATGCTATTCGGAAATTCTTTCAACCGATTTTATTTATTTTAATGTATAGATAAAAAATATGTAACAATATGATGCGTCAGATGTTTCAACTGCTGAATTAGTCCTGCAGCCGAGGGTTAAAACCCAAATTTTTTGGATCAAGTTTGTCACCCTTGGGCAACTCCCATAATTCAAGATGGAGTCCGCGAATAACGTCACTGTTCAACGCATTATGACATATGGCTGACTGAATATTATCGCATGTCACACTCAATTTTTTTGTTTCAAGTTTTTTTTTTTTTTTATGTCAATAACTTTGAAGTAGAGTCTATTTAAGGTGAAAACTGCTGCGACATCTCGTAATACTTAGGAGCTCCCACTATTCAGGATGGCATCCGCCCATAACATCACTTTGCAACACGTGCCATATGACTGAATAAAGTCCAATATCTCGGAAACTATTAAGAGGACAGAAAGTACTACTCTGTCAATTTGATATTTTCAAGATGACAATTGTTGTAGTCATCTTCAAGGAGCATATTGAAAGAGTCACCTGCAGCGTTGAAGAGGCTGCTTCAACAGTGTATTAATGAAGATATATTTTTGAACTAATTTTCTTCCAAGTGTGCTTTCATACATAAAAAAAGTGTAGTTGAGATTAAATTATCAGCTGCGCTTTATTTGTTCTTTTAACTCTTCAGTCTTAAGAGTTCTGAAGTGGCTTTATGTAGAAAGTATTAAAAAGTGAGAACCACAAGTCTGGAAAGTTAATTGCATCAGGAGCATCATGCTATGATATTGTTAATATATTTAACATTGGCGTTTATCATCATTAATAAATACGACATTGCCTGTAAACATCTACGTTGGCACTAGTTTACGCTCATAAGAGAGAACATGTTTCATAACTACTGTTCAAGACCTAGCCTGCAATCCAATTATTCGGTATTAAATGAGGCTACTATCAGTTAATATCCTGTCTGAGTCAACTGGAGTGTCTTTCTTTACTTTAGATCCAAGCACAAAGTTCTTTGGTATTGGGAAGAGAAAGCTTGATGCATTTGCTTCCTTCCGAATCCTTAAAGCATAATGACAATTAATTGTTGATGGTATCATCACCCGACTCGCTATGTTTAAAATGTTTTCTGGATCAGTTCTAAGATCCAGAGGGTCTATTAGACCGCTTAGTCTCTGCTATATTCCATTCCTGTCCACAGCATCTGATGCAGTGCTCGAAGTGGGGTGGGGCTCGAGGGGCACTCCGTGCCCTCAACTTTTTCATTTTGGATTTGGTGTACTCCTACCTGTTTATTATTGGGAGCTCATTGCCTTTACTTTCAATAGGCAATCGCCACCAGTAGGTGCAACTGTAATCGTTCCCTTATCTTTACTAACCCATTTCGAACACTGATCTGATAAATTTCTAACCTTCATTTTCTCTTTATGCTTGTCTTGAATTGTATCTTAACTGTCTTCACACATCAGTTGCAAGTTATTTTGAATTTTGACGCAAGTATTCAAACTTATTATGTTCTCAGAGTTTCGGGGCTGACATGTGAGGATAATAGCGATGATTCCACCTTGCGTGTGACCCTATTTCATGAATGATGTATCCACTGTTTCTTTCAGGGATGCTTTCGGGGGAGCTTTGCCTCCCCCGGGGTTTTTCAGCCGTGCTCCTGGAAGAATTAGTCTCAACAATTGTATTACACATACATATATTGAAATACGTATATAATAACACATTCTATAAATATTGCGCATGTTACTTGGAGGTTAACTAAGGAAGTACGATATATTGTTAAGTAACATTATTGTAATTTTATATTTTAGTACATTTGTGGTCAATATAATTTGCGTGAGCTTCCCCCACGAACCCCCCGAACGTAATCTTCTGAAAGAAACACTGGATGTAGGCTATCTATCCATATATCGATCCACAAACCATTCCAGAATGCAGAATTATACCGCATGAGACCTCTCTTTAAGAAAACGATACTCAATAGTAGTTCATGGACCTGAGGTGCACTAGGACGTAGCGAAGGTAGTTAGTGCACCCAGCGGCGAAGTAGAGAATCAAATCGAGAATCGTAAGCATGTGTACACTTGCCAGTTACCTTCTTTCTTTGCACTTAGCTCCTTTATCAGAAAACTGATTTTGTTATAACATCAACTCACAGTTGAGATACTCCACTATTATCCTAAAATAATGATGAAATAAAATAACTGATATTCTGTATAATTAAATCAACGAGACAATGCGTTGACCTGTGATGTGATGCCTGATGACCTCTTGAACTGCGGGTGCTGTCCAAGGGTGACATGGAGTCATAAGCCATTTTCATCTTACATAGACTTCACTTAAAAGTTATCAATGATTAAAAATACTTAACAAAATTGTGGATGTAGCATATGACATATGGCACAATGAGTTGAACAATCACGTCATTCACTGACCCCATTTTGAAATTGTGTCACCCATTCTCATCTCAAGTGACTACTTCAAAGTTATCAACAATGAAAATAATACTAAAATTTTGAGTCATTCGACATTATCAGTCATATGGCACAATGTGTTCCAACAGTGGCGTTATTAGCGGACTCCATCTTGAATTATGGGAGTTGCCCAATGGTGACAAAGTGTCATCAGCCATTTTCATCTTAAATAGATTCTATTTCAAAATTACTAACGATAAAAAATATACCAAAGTTTGGTTGTGTTATGACATTATTCAGTTATATGGAACAATGCATTGAACAGTCTCTTTTCTCTCTTTCTCGATTGTCATACTTACTTACTTATCCTTTGCCTTACGGAACTCGCAAGTTCATCGCCGCAGTAACAAACGTTCTCCGTTGGATTCTATCCTGAGCCAGTTTTCATCACAAATACCCACTTCTCGAAGATTCCTTTTAATATTAACCTCCCAACGTCATCTCGGTCTTTGTAATGGCCTCCTTCCCTCAGGTTTCCCAGTCAGGATGGAATATAATCTTCGTTTCTTTCCCATCCGAGCTACATGACGTGCCCACTTTAGTCGTCGCTATGTCATTATTCTTACAACATCGGGTGAGTCGTAAAGTCTGTGAAGTTCTTCATTATGGAGTCTCCTCTAATCCCCAGTCATCTCGTCCCGTTTCGGCCCGTATATCTTTCTCAAGACCACTTCAACACTCACTCAAGACCAGAGTTATAAAAAAAACTGCAAAACTCAAATGCAATGTTACGTTTAATTCTTGTTTGGGATAAAGAGAGCTATGTAAAAAATATAGTTTCTATAAGGCTACCCATAAAGTTATGTCGGATTTGACCTCATAAAGAGAAACCAGAAACGCAATAACATCAAATAAGACGTACGCGGAAAATCAGAGACAAATCACAATGTACCAGGTTCAAATCCAACAGCAGACAAGTGCGAAAATTTTCAGCTGTGCGTCAAGGCGGGAGAAGAGGACGCGTAATGGAATAAAGATAGCATGTAAACAAGTTCACATTTTTCTAAAACTACTGTAGAAATATATGTAATTCCGCTTATTAAGAAAGTAAATCTCAGAGTGGAAAATTGTGCTTTAAATATCGATCTTCGATACGGATCAGCGTCGATCTTCGATATCGGACACCAATGTCGATCGAAGTTGCAAATCATGTGTTACTGATATTGGCCGATATCAGTGTGCTACTGATAGTGAGTTAGGTTGATCAATGATATAAAATCATTCCAAAAGTAAAATAAAATTATAATTATCATAATATTAAAATTAGTAAAATGAAATCTGAACTCAGAAGCAGTAGATTTTTTTAATAACAGTAGATTAGTATCTTCGGACAGTAACATGTCAGGACCGTTCAATAAAATTTTTAATAGTATGCCGCAAATTGGATTTTAATGTAAATAATTCAGTTTCATTCCTTTTAAGCGTTTTGTATTTCCATGAAATCGCAATAGTAATTTAAAGTGGTTGAGAGTAAACTACTTTTTGTCGCTGATTTCAAACATGCATGACCTTAGATTATTCTTATAACATGAACTTCTTGAAAGTTTTAATTTTTGAAAATGCTTAGAACTAATTTTATTTCATTTCATGATTAATGTTTGTGTGTGGTGAATAAACGAAGTGGGTAAAACCAAACACACCTAGGCAATGTACTACTTTATGAACAGCAGATTAGATCTGTCGATAATTCTTCATAAATGTGTCTAATAAGTAGGATTTAGTCTCCAAGCATACACTTTAAGTGCCCTTCTTATACCTTTTTTAACTCGGAGCATAGGCGTAATAATTTACCTGGTTAGATGATAAATGTTTCTTCTTCTTCTTTGTTAATATCATCCAAATCTTGTTCAAAGAACTCAGTGAACTCGGGGCAAAGTGGCGCTTATGTTACAACTGAAACTTTTGAAGACAACTTTGAAAAGGTTGTTTGATGCCCATTTCAACAAGGTCCCGCAGGCAATGCACAGGTTAAAAACAGTGGGCCAATTCCAGACACTCTACAGGCACCTGTTTTATTTATTTTTTTATATCTGTTATTAAACTGTTCTTTCTCTGTACCGACACCAACTCCTAATAATGCACTTTTTCCTAAAATATTAATGTGGTCAGACTTGGGGGAGGAACGAATTCATAGAGGGCGTTCCGGATAACTAATGCCTTTTCTAGGATCTTTACATTGGAATTAGTTAATTTTCAAAATCATGGAACGTGAACGTATTCAAGGTCCTTTTACCTTGTAATTAGGAACAAGTAAACGTCCCCTTTTAAGAGGAAGTCATAACCAAAATAATTTATATTGTGATGTGCTTCATGTAAAACTTATTTTGTGTGAGTGCATATAAATTTCATTGTGCTTAATACTGGTCTAAAAATATATTTCCAACGAAGAAAACAATGCTATGATACATGATTCACCACCAGTAGCCATTAACTCATGACCAGAGCTAAAACCGGGTCACTTTTGGTGACCCGGTCTGGAAATTGTAATTAACGGAATTTCGAAGTAATAGTTTTTTGTACTCTAGGGATAACATCTTCGGTCCTGGTCACCCCTGAAAGAAACACTGTTCAAACGCAAGGATTATTAAAAACTTTGGTTTGTCCTCGGGGCTACCGGGTCTAAATCGGGTCACCGGATTAGGCTGGGTCTGAAGCCTAGAACCGGTAGCCCGGTCCAAAACAACCCGATTTACTCAGTGATCCATTTCAGCTCTGGTAATGTCTATACACTGTCTTTTGAACTATACATGGATAAATTCCTTTTTTGAATAATTATTTTCATTTTCGCTGGAACCACCTCCTCCTCCTCCTCATTATTATTATTATTTGAACATAATACGTTACTGCTTCAATACAAGACTGAAGTAAACTGGAAGGTTCTTGTCTATGATAAGTAACTGTACTTTCAACGAGCTGTTCTGTTCAACTGCTCCGTTTTTATGAACCTCTCCATAACTGGATGTAATAAAAAAAAATCATTATGGAAACTTGCACATAAAATAAAGAGCGAACGTAGATATTATTCTAGAACAGCAACCATCTCATAAACGTATACCATTTTGTAACATCTCATAATAATCTAGTTACAGAGACTTCTAATACATTAACACTTGGTAATATGGTCCCCTTTCCTTTTTAAATGCGCAATTTCTGTATCT
The DNA here is from genome assembly GCA_022664845.1 of Lepisma saccharinum. Classification (NCBI taxonomy): domain Eukaryota; kingdom Metazoa; phylum Arthropoda; class Insecta; order Zygentoma; family Lepismatidae; genus Lepisma; species Lepisma saccharinum. Next base: position 18,199 of record JAGDQP010025061.1, read on the forward strand.
TATTTTCACTAGTGAAATGCGCGAGAAAGTGGGGGCAACTACTCCTCTTCACCTCCTAATCGCAGCCCATTACTCATGATCATAATATGCAGGCAAGAACGTTATATGGTTATTATATAATTGCATAAGTGATCAATCAATCCATAACTGCTTATAGTGTATAAATGGTAAAGTCTAATTAATTCTTATAATTGATTTTTTTAAAAATAACTTTATTATTCAAATTTCATGCTTGCATGCATATTGATCTTGCATTGCTATTGGGTAATTCTTTCAACTAATTTTGCTTATTTTTTAAAGACCTATAATTTACATGATTTGAAAAAGTTGTAAGAATTTAATACGTCACATTTTTTTAATTTGTGTATGAGGGTGATGAGGGATTCGTAAGTCAATTCATTTGTTTGTTTTTTTACCCACTGCGAGGAAAGCGAGAAGAAGCAAAACTGGACCAAAGTTCGCTACCTATGGCTTACGGAACTCGCAAGTTCATCGCCGCAGTAACAAACTATCTCCATAGGATTCTATTCTCAGCAAGATCAAGCTAATTTTGATCACAAACACCTGCTTCTCGAAGATCCCTTCTAATATTATTCCCCCAACGTCGTCTCGGTTTTCCTAACTTGTATTTTGTAATTATAGAATGGGTTACGGAAAACCATGCGGCTAAGTCAGTGTTAGATGACGCTGCCCAACAGTATGCTTCATTTGCCATGGACGAGGTTGCTTAAATCAGCTATCAAAGATCTAAATGGAGATGACTCCATCAACGAAAAAAATAAAATATATTTTTGTGGAGTATACCTACAGGAAAACCACGTTTGAAAAACCCGAACCACAAGCTCTACCTCCTGGATGATTTGGAAATTAGTTTAAAATAAAACTAGCCTTTGACAAAATAAATTGAGAAAATATGATAAAAATAGTTAGTAACGAAATCCAGTATATGTATATTGTAGAAGATATTCCGCTTTAAATTTTTTATGAGATTCCTTTATCTCGCAAAACCAACCGATTTCGAGATATTCGCCGTGAAAAGCTGCGCGAGCTGCTTGCGCGCTCCAAGCTACCCTGACGTTCCAACGCAATTTATGGGAGTTGGGTCTGAACTAGCCAAATAGATGTTCTATGCAGAACTTTCGGTGAATATTTTTGCTCTTATAAAAATCGGAACAATTAGCGGAGAATGAAGTTTTTCACGAAAACTGCTTGTGAAATGGGGGAGTAGTGGGAACTTTCGAATCTTGATTCCTTACCCCATCGAGAGTCTTTATGCCAAATATGAAAACTTTATAACTTTTTTCTTCTAAAAAACCTAATTTGATTGTACTACAAAACATTCCCTTGCCGTTAGCATTGAGCTCCTTAATGAAGAGATCTAATGTTGTTCTCGATTCTTTCCATATACCAAGAAGTCATCTACGTACCTTTAAATCCGTAGCACTTTGTTCCTTACTTTCTCCTTTATCTTTTTACAGTCATTCGTAACCAAATCACAGTACTTTTTCAAGATTCTGTACTGAGACCTTTCGCATGCACTATATTTTCACCTATTTTACAAAACCCATTCTCCTATATCACTTTCAGAGCCTTCTGCATCCTATCACTATCCCATAAGTAATGTCTTATTTTTGCACCGTGAGGAAAAGATTGATAACTTACCTGGAACTTTACCTTAGTCAGGGAAATAGTCACCAATGGACTCCAAAACACTTGGCACCTTCAACCAGTTGTTGAATTCCCCGCTGAAAGAAGTCACCGGTTTGGAGGCAAAAAACTGGGCCACTGTTCGTCGCACGTCATCCTCATTTTGCAGTGATTCCCCGGAAAGGTGGTTTTGCAGGCTGCGAAAAAGACAGTAGTCTGTTGGTGTTAAATCGCCGGGCGAGGGAGTTTCTCTCATCTACCTTCCTCGATCTCAGCACAGGCCCTTCTTGCGGTGTGTGGGCACCCGCTTTCACCATGGATGAGTACACCCTTACGATTAGCCAGAGCAGGACGTTTCTCCAATAATGCAGTCCATAGGCGTTCAAACTGCAGTAGACATCTGCATTGTTGGTCTGGTTACGTGGGAAGATCTCAAAATGGATTATCCCACGGGTATCCCACCAAATACTCAACATCAGTTTGCAGGTGTGCAGATCCTGTTTTGGCACAGTTTTTGCGTCCCCCTTCCCTTAGGTACCCACTGTCGTTCGCGTGTAATGTTATGGTAGAGGACTCACTTTCATCCCCTGTTACCATTCTGTCCAGAAATGGCTCACGTCTGTGACGGGTGAGCAGGGAATTGCAGATGTCAAATCGCTGTTGCTTCTGTTGAGGCGTCAACGCATGGGGGTACACATTGCCGAGTTTCGACACGAACCCTAGGTCCTGCAGATGACGATGAACTGTCCAATTGGTAACATGGAGTTCGCTGACCAGTTCTTCAAAAGTCTACATTAGATTTGCCTCCACCGCTGATCGCAGGGCATCGTTGTCCAGCTGCACAGCTCTCCCTTCTTGTGGCTTATCGGTGAGGCTAGTGTCGCTCAGACCGAAACCTTTTGAACCATCTCTGGCACTTTCACACATCCACAACAACCTTACCATATGCGACATTGATGTTACGTGCCGCTGCGCTGGCTGGATGTCTGTGGTGAAATTCATATAGCATGACGTGCTGTATGTGTTCCTCCGACACTGCCGTGATGAAACACAATCCACATTTCGAAAACGTAAACGTGAAGTAGACCGTTCTCCTTCTACACACTGCTGCACAATCAAATGTTCTATATGACTCAGCTATGGTACGTGCCGTCTACTTCCCTATTCGCTCGTCAGATGGCGTCATTGGAGCGCCCATCGCACATATGACATTACGTATGGGAAAACCCGGTATCATTATCCCAACCTTCTATAACTTTTTTAGCATTTTTTGTTCACTATACGAAATATTTTCTCTCTCCGTAGACTTGGAAACATGATTTACACATCGACACTGTACATCAGAGTATCTTCCCTCTTCTGCCCTAGTTCCGCTATTAACTTCACTACCTTAGCTGAATTCACATCTCTTTTTAATTTCTTGACCTTTTATCGGCTTCGATATTTTCTTGATTTTCTTCTCCCAATCTCTGTAGCATGTTGACTAGGTGTTTCTGGCGTCAGTTATCTCTCCATGATGCTCGGGTAAAAGACTGGATAAAATTTGAGCTTTGGTTCAAGCTTTCAGCGTCAGTCAGCGACGTCATCTTCAGGAATTATGTATGAAAAATAGAACAGGAACACTAAGATAATCGGGCTCCTCCAAGAACGCCCTTTGAGTTTGCCGCCATCCACTGGCTACCGCGACTCTCATGCATGCAATCATGCAACTACAGTCAATGGCGCGGGTATGGATGCACCGGTTTCTATCAGTGCGAAGACATTTACCACGTATCGGTTAAGTGCATAAGAGAAAAAGGAAAGTGGGAGAAGAGTTTTAAAGAAGAGTGGGGGAAACCAGAATGTGCAGTGTTGCATATTCCGTAAAAAACCCTTAATCGGTTCTAACTACTGATTGATTTACCTGGTAAACCACGCATGCATAAAGGGTGGAAAAAACCCAGGTAAAACTCTGTACAGAATTTAGTTACCTGATATGCATCCTATTTGGCAAGTGTTGTTTTATCATGCATGACTTGCCCACGCATGCAGCGCAAAGCGCGCATGTACCTGTCTGGAGCTGCCTCCGTCTTGCAGTTCTTCGTCGACCTGTAAAGAAGCATAGCCAGTACACATCCATATTCTTATCCTGATTGGTGCCTGTATTGCTGATACTGATACCTGGAAAGGAACATTCGCGTTAGTTTGTTTGGTCTGTATCTATAGCTTTTCACCTCCTGGGTATGTCATGGTTTATTCAGTGGGATACACTGTGGCAGGTTTTTTGTATTATTATTTTTTGCATGGCATAGACATCTTTTACAGAGGTAAAAACATACAAATATTTTGCAGAATGAACATTATTGCCAAGGATTTTTTAATATAAAATATATAAATAAATAATCATATATAGGAAGGATATTACATTTGACCCTGGAGGTGAAGTAGTGAGAGTTTAATTTATGTTATTATGTGTAGTGGTCGTTTGTGTTTAGTGTGAGCTCCTATGTCATATTTGCCAAGTGAGTTTATTAAGATGTTTTGATTTCTATTGGTCCTCATATAAAAATCTTGTGAGAGTTGTTCAATGTGGTCTTCAATTGTCTCAATGTCTGATTGTCTTTGTAGTGGGATTAATCTAGTGTACCTGGGTTTCTGGGTTTTCTGTTTAGGAAAACTTTTATTCATTTAATATTTGTTTCGGCAGCATACCCCCACTCTGGTGATGCGTATGTTAGTATTGGTTTGATAAGTGTGTTGTAAAGAATGCCCTTGGATTTGAGGCTAAGGTTACTGTAGGATAACAGGCTTTTTATTTCTGTTAGTCTACCAACTGCTTCGCTGATTTGGTTGTTTATATGGTTAATTTGGAGTGGCAAAGGTTAATTTGGAGTTCAGTGTAACACCAAAGTACTTTGCTGAGTTTGTCCAATATTGTATGTCTTGATTTTGTATTGTTGAGTTTGTATTTGGTCTATTCTTTCTTTTGGTGTAGTATACTACTACACTTTTATTTGCGTTGATTTTAATTTTCCATTTTGTGAACCAAGGTTGAATCTGGTCTAAGTGATTTTGTAGATATTTTTTTGCTATTCGCGGTTGCCAGCTTCTAGCGTATATACAAGTGTCATCTGCAAAAGAGCTATTTCTATGCTGTCTGTCTTGGGCATGTCATTAATATATAGGCTGAACAAGGTAGGTCCCAGAATTGAGCCTTGGGGCACCCCTGCTTATGTTGTTGTCATGGTGGATTCTGAGTTACCTATTCCTGCATATAATTTTCTATTTTTACGGTAGGAGTTAATTAGTGGTGTATATACATCTGGTAGTTTTATTCGTATCAATTTGTGTAGAAGGTCTGTGGTCCACACTCTATGAAACGCTTTTTCAATATCAAGGAAAACTGTCCCTGTACCATGTTTTTTCTTAAATTTATTTGTAATAAACTCGACTGATCGTACTAGTTTGTGTGTTGTTGAGTGGTGTTCTCGGAACCCAAATTGTTCTTAAGCTAGAATGTTTCGATTTTTAATGTGTCTTTTGATACGTATGGGTAGGATTTGTTCTGTGACTTTTGCCAAGGTATTAAGTAAACTAATAGGTCTATAATTTTGAGGGAACTTAGAGTCTTTACCAGGTTTTCGCAGTGCTACAACCTTTTCAATTTTCCACTGGGGAAGTAAACATGCTTGATAATACCATTAATACGAACTAGAAAGTATATGGCTTCTTGTGGTAGGTTCTTGATACAGATGTTTTGTATGTTGTCAGAGCTTGCTGCTTTGAATGTTTAAGTTCCTTAAGTATCTTGAGAAGTTCGAGTTTATCTTTTTCCCGCTAGGGATAAGTTGACTATTTACCTGCTCGCGCTCAATATTTCTAACTATTCTGTCCTCAGTTGTTTCATTGCTCTTGGATGTTTTTTTCTAAAGTGTTTGCTATTGCATTTGCTTTATCTATATTTGTGTATACAAGACAGTTTTCTCCATGAAGTGAAGTATATGGTTTGGCCAGTTGTTTTGTTAGTTTCCAAATACTTTTGTCTTTAAAATTTAAGTTTTCTATCTTTTTGTCCCATTTATGTCTTTTGTATCGTGTAATTTCAAGTTTAATAAGTCTACGTAATCTGTTTACATCAGCTTTAACTGTGGAATCCCTGTTTCTCTGGAACTCTTTCCTTACTCTATTACGTAATTTTATTAATTTGATAATGTCTTTTTGGAGTTTTGGGACATGCTTTGTGTTGTTTTTATGAGGTATTGCAACAGCAATAGCTTGGTGGATTGCTGTAGTTAATGTTTCTATTGCTTTGTCTATATCTGTGATTGAGTGTATTTGATGCTCGTCTGTAATGCTCTGCCTGATTGTTTTGCTGTATAAGTTCTAATCTGTTTCTTTGTAATCTAGGTAAGTATTTGAACGGTTAGTATCTGGTGTTGTTTTAAATTCAGTTAATATTGGTTGGTGATTCGAATCGAATTCATCTTCTGTTCTAATTTCTAAGTAATTTCTATTTATGTTTTTGTGCAAGGCATAATCAAGAACATCCGACTGATTCTCATTCGTAGGCTAGTGAGTGGGTTGATACTGAGAAGGTGAAGCCGAGAAAACCCACTACATCTTAGTTACTACAGGTATGAATTAACCAGGTTGGTAGGTTTAAGGTAATTGAAATAAGTTAGTTGGGTAGAATTTCTATAAGAGCGATGGGGAGACGAACTACAGAACTAGTGTGAAATATGTTACCTCAGCTGCCGCAGGTACTGGGTGCTTCGCTTCACTGTCGCCACACCCCGTGCTGATGCTACCGCGGTGTCCACTGACCCGCAGATGCCGATTCACCCATTCAACTTGGCGTGGTTGCTTCAGGCATTAGGTACATAGCTGCGCTAGGTTTCCCTTCAACGGCCACCCTCGGGGCCCAATCCGATGCAGCTCCGAAGAAGGTCTACAGGTTTCTCTCCGAGGTCTCCTATAACTGCTGCAAGTGCACGAGTACACTCGAAGATCCACTCCACCGACGGTTTCATCAGTCTTCCGCCACTTCTCCCATTCCATCTGGCATGGGTATTACTGGTACTAGGTACATCACTTCGCTGTCGCCGAGGCTTCCCACATAGCCACTTTTTTGGTATGCTTGCCACCCCGGGCTGTTGCTACCGCCAAATCCATTGACCAGCTTCGTCGTGCCTCCACCAGTGTCTGCAGTCGTCAAAGTTCCCAACTGTTACTTACGGAGGCGAAGAAGTACTTCCTCGTTTGTGGATGTCGGAAGACCTGCTATTTATATAGAAAGGTCTCTTGACGGCGGGCCAATCAGAAGGCAGAATGATCTGAGGCTTCTGATTAGCTGTCAGAGAGTAGGTCTGTGCGTGCCAATGGCGATTAGAGATGCAGGATCCCAGAGGACTCGAGAAGCAAGGAATACACCAAATCACTTGTAGCTGCCACAATACCTACATAGGAGAGACGGAAAGAACAATAGAAACTATGAGATCGGAAGAAAGAAGATATATTAGACTGAATCAACCATCCGAATCTGCCGTACCTGACCACTGTCTGCAATTACATCAGCAGCCTGACTTCGACAATATAGAGAGTTTAGCTTCCACAAGGAACTTCTGGAAAGGAAAATCAGAGAGACCATTTACATCAAAATAAAAAATTCCCGGTATAAATAAAGAAGAAGGTTGCCCTCTAAGCACTTCTTGGAACCCAATCATCAACCCTCTCCGCTTCAAAAGCACCTGCATCGCCATTGGCCCGCACAGACATACTGTTTGTCAGCCAATCAGAAGCCTCAGATCATTCTGCCTTCTGATTGGTACGTCGTCAAGAGACCTTTCTACATAAACAGCCGGTCTCTCAACCTCAACACGGGTGGGGAGCGAATGGGACCTTTGACGACGACAGACAGCAGTGGAGGCACGACGAAGTGGTGAACGGATTCTGCGGTAGCAACTGCACGGGATTTGAAACCCTCGTCGGCAGTGAAGCGATGTACCTATTAGCCCGAGTACTCGTGCCAGGTTGAATGGGGCAAGTTGCGGAAGGCTGAGGAAACCGTGTGGCGGAGCGGATCTTCGAGCGTGCTCGTGCACTTGCAGCACAAACATATGAGACCTCGGAGAAAAACTTGTGGAACTTCATCGGAGCTGCAACGGTTTGGGACCCTGTGGGTGGCCGTTGAAGAGAAATCTAGCGCATCGATGTACCTGATGCCTGAAGCAACCACGCCAAGTTGAATGGGTGAATCAGTGGAAGCGGGTCAGTGATCACCGCGGTAGCAACAGCACGGAGTGGCATGCATACTACCAGGACTTTGTATGTGGAAAACCCCGGCGACAGCGAAGTGACGCACCCAGTACCTGTGGAAGCTGAGGTAACATTTTTCACACTAGTTATGTTGTTCGCCCCCCCCCCCCCTCCCCCTATTGCTCTTCTCTTCTTCTATATAGTAGTTAGTTTTATCCAACTAATAAACTCATACCTACCAATTTATACCAGCCAATCAACCTGGTCAATTCATACCTGTGGTAATTTAGATGTGGTTTTTTACCGGCTTCATCGGTTTTTTTTTTCTCTCTAAAAGTCATCTCTTTGTTCTTTCCTATTGTCTTTTTTTTTTACATTCTTTCTCTATTCCCGATGTAGTGTCTTCGGATAGAAACCTCTAGATTACCTCAGATCCTTGCTTTTTAGTATTCCTATACTAACTGCATGCGGGGATCTCGGTAGAAGTTGGAGAGAGGTCAGTCAGCGGGGCAGGACGTCTGGGGCCCTGCTTTCACAATTTTTCTGTTTCTGGTCTGTTCTGTTTCCTCAAATGTAATTCTTGAAGATAACGTCGCTGACTGACGTTGAAACCTTGAAGTAAAGCTCACATTTCGTTACCTGAAAATCATGGATAGATCTGTAGCATGTTGTTTCTACAGTCCAGGACTGGCCTCAGCTTCACCTCGTTCTTGTAAATATTCGGGAAGCCTTTGATCTTCTGTTATTTGCCCTTTACGTGACTAAACTTCTTCCCATTTTCCACTCCTGTTTCGTCACATCAGTCATGTTTTAGCTCCTCCAGGTTTCTTCCATACCATTGTTTATCTATCAGTACTACCGCACAGCCTTTATCCGTTTTACCGCAATGTCTTTCCTTTTTTAGTAATGTTGGATCTGTTTCTTCTAGGTACATAAATTTAAGACAAATCAAAGAGAAAAAAGGATAATACTTACAGCTTACTTTCGCATTAGATCACACATATTCACATGTACACATAAGAAAGTCACTATATTTCGTGTATTCACACTTTCTCAAGTAGAGAGGAAGAGAACAAAGTTCAGATGTTCACAAAGTACAAGTTTGAAGAGACAGTGGCGACATGTAGCGGACAATACATCAAAACTGGAGAACTGACTGCTGTAGCGTGTAGATATCCGGAACTTGAAATAATAATA
>JAGDQP010025062.1:0-27274 GCA_022664845.1 Lepisma saccharinum
ATATATATATATATATATATATATATATATATATATATTTTCATATAACTATTTATTTAATATATATATAGTGGAAATATAATAAACATAGAAACGTGCATGATATTGAACCGATAAGGCGATCTGTGATTGTTATGTGCAATATAATTTGGAGTCGAGTGACTGCATCTTTCACTAAATTTGATGTGGAAATCAATTATGAACTTTTTTTTTTTTTTACATTCCGGTGAGGCATATGCAAGGTAATAGAAAATTTTTATACTAAAAAAAAATATGCCTCGTGAATTCTTCGCTGTTTTTATTGACTATGGTAAAATTGAAGTGATGATTTTGGTCATTTTTGTGCGAAAACTGAAGTTTTAAAATCTACTAATTCTTACAAATGAATTCCTTTATACACGGTCATGATGTCTCAGATATTATAACTTGAGCTGACAATCTTTAGCTTTTTCAATAGAAACTTTCGTATACATTATTTTTGTATGGGCCATTGCAGTAACTTTTGGCTTCGACCCGTCACGTTCTAGTTAAAAATCCACAAGCACAAACATCCATGCCCCTGCCGAAATTTGAACCCGGGAGCTTTACCAATAAGATAAAATAATTGTTCGCTGCATTCTTCCCTAGGAAGATCGCTGTACTGTAGTTATTTCATTATACGTAGCTACTTCATAGACACGAGTGATAAGATGCGTTAGTTTTATTTATTTCTTTAATAGTTTTTCTCTTATCTTTTATTCCAGCTCTCTCTCTTTTCTACTCTTTCTACTCTTTTTATCTTTCTGACTCTTCATCTCTTTCTTTTCGCTTATTGTCTGTTATTTTCTTTGTATTTCATTTATTATTTCTTTTCTTCTACTTTCTGTGCTGTTTTTTGCCTACTTTCTGGTCTTTCGTATTTTTTCTGTCTTCCTCTTTCTATTGCTTTCTCTAATATTTTTCTTTCGTCTGCTTTCTCTTTGATCTTGTCCTAATTTGCTCTATATGTTTACTTTCGCTTTTATTCTTACTCTTTTTGTCTACCTTTTCTATGACTTTTCCTTTGTGTTTTCATTTATTTGTCTACTCTTTCTGTCGCTCTCACTCATACTCTTTTTTTTATCTATTTTCTCTTTGTGCCGATTTCTATTCGTTTTCTCCTATTTTTCTCTACTTTCTTTGTCTCGTATTCTTTGCCTGCTTTCTTTGTCTTCTTTCGTGTTTCTCTTCTTGTTTATTTTGTGTTACCACCCATACAGTTCATTTTATCTTTATCTTCTTTGTGTTTTTTTTTCTTCATCTCTAGTCTTTTTGTCTACTTTCACGCATCCCTTTTCTCTTTTTTGTCTTTCTATCTGTTTTCTCTATATAATTATCTCTTTTTAAGCCTTTATTTCTTATTGACCATCTTTCTTAATTCTCTCCCCTATCTTTCTTTACTTTTATCAATGTTTTCTTTCTATCTCTTTCTTAATTCTATCGCGTCCCCTGTTCTATTTGTCTTTCTTTCGATCTTGTTCTCCCATATACTCTTTTTTACCCTTCCTCTTTCTTTCTTTACGCCTTTCTTGTTACTTCTTTCTCTCTCTCTTCTCGTAAAAATATTTAATCTGTAACCGCTATCTATTGATTGTTCCCTGCTAGATTTTTGTCACCTTGAGCTTTAAGTGAAAATGGCATTAAATGCCACCCAGTTCCTTGTTTATGTGGCTGTTGTCTTTTGGGCAATGTTTTTCGACTGTTAAAATGCCAACAAAATGTCGTAAAACTTTGTGTAAGTGCGCTCTTTGCTCTGGTTGTAAATCCTCTGCCATAAAAGGAAGAAGTGAAAGATTTTTATTCCTCTTCTTTGGAGGTTTCTTTTTCTTTATTATTGTCACTAAATCTTAAGATGTAAAAGAAATAAGAATCCTTCTTCCTTTATGGATAAATATACTGCAAGATTAATTGAAGATCTAATTGATGTTGCATGTGTGGTTTAACGAAGTGAATGTCTAAATAGTGTGATAATGTTATTTCATCTTACGTAATAGTTGCTTATTCATGAATATCCTTCCTTTCGAATAGTGCATTATTTCTTTACATGTTTTTCGTATATGGTAGACTCCCCACGTTGCTTGTAGTACACTCAGACTCACAGAAAATGGCCTACAAGTTGAACAATCTCGAAAAGACTGAAACAATATTCACGAGAAGTTGAACCCTTGTTGAACGTAAGATATTGTTTTCAATTTACATGAAATATTGTATATAGGTGTCGCCAGATTGGGCAACCCTTTTGGAGTTGCAAAATGCCACATTGGTTATTTTTTATGAATCTGAGTGTACGACAAATGTGGGGAGTTATCGTGTATTTCTCCTAAAGAAGAGGAGCCGCGTTGGCTCAATGGATAGAGCACTCACCTCTAGCGCATGGGGTCGTCATTTCAAAACCTTCTCATATCATGTGAGTTTTGTCGTGGACAAACACTGTTTGCGTAGATTTTCTCGGAGATCTCCCGTTTCCTCCCACTTTCTCCATTCCACTAATCGTTCCATCATCATCTATACGGACTAAGCCAATGTTGCCTAAAGACCATGAAAATTAATTTAAATTCGTAAAGATGTATTTTGAAAGTTTCCTCTCTCTAGATTTTTTCCCGGTTATTTAAAAACATTTTTTTTTTACAGTTCATTTTCAGTTCGTCTTTATAAGTGGCGACCTGGTAGCCGTATGGTCTGACACGTTATGCGAACGACTCTGAGGTCTCGAGTTCGAATCCCGCCAAGGACATGGATGTTTGTGAATTTGAACTAGCATTGCGCTCATATAATTGTGACTAGCCGTAGTCAACGTTACCAGAATGTCTCATACAAAATAAAGTTTACCATAGTTTTTATATATTTTACGTGTTTATAAAGTCCAGACACAATTCACTTTCGCAGCGTACTTCTTGAATATACAGTTTTATAGCTAGATGAATAAGGTTAGTGTAACACAACGAATGCTAAACTAGGTGGCAGCACTACCTCTGTATGTCTCTAACGTATTTTTCCGTTGTACGAAATCGCAATGTTGCTCCTAGAAATTCAAGCCTAGAGAGTTCAAACTTTCAGAGAAGACAGTTCATAACCATTTCAAGATTTCTATCCGTGCCTTTTTTTTGTTTTCCTTTTCTGTTTAGTATGAGTTTCATTGTTAAAGCTTTGGATTTTCACTACAACAATCAAGTGATTTTCAACAATGAATAAAACCGAAAATAAAAAAATGGATACCAAAATAATTAAAAAAAAAAAAACTCGAACTGCTTATGAACTTTCTTCCCTGAGAGTTCTAAATCTCGAGGCTTGAATTTTCAGGAGCAACATTGCGATTTCGTGCGACGAAAGTTTGATGGGGCGTTCAAATGAAACCCGTTCGATGGCATTAGCTGGGACAGTAATAATTCTATTTACATGAACTTTGTACAATAGATACAGGCATATATGTACGGTGACCATAATTTCTGATTGAAAATTCGGTACATCATACCTAGGACTCCAAATGGGTTAGAAAAGGTAAGAGAACCCTTACAGAAGTGGGTTATGAAAGATAAGGGAACTGTTGCATCTAGTGGTGGCGTTTGACTATTGAAAATAAAGACAATGAGCTCTCTCATTACCCTCACTCTGTTTTCGGGTGGTTTGGGAGCCAAGAAAAGTTGTTATTCAATTCATAAATTTAGTTTAAAAGTTGTTTTGTCAAAAATTACTTTGAATTTGAAAATAGATGAATTAAAAAACCACTAACCTTAGAACTAAAATTTTCCACCTTCTTGGTGTTTAGCTGTTACAATAATTTACTTCTGATTTAATTGTTATAAAATACAAAATTGTTCATGATTTAAGTTATTATAATTAAGCTATTATTAATTAGTTGATCGCTTATTGTTTATTAACTAGAAACCCTCTGCAAGACTTCAGTAAATCAAATGCAAAATCGACCCTTTTTAATGAAATTCGGGACATTTTAATATTTTTTTGGGACACCGGAACAGAACCCTAAAATTCGGGACTGTTCCAAAAAATTCGGGACGTATAGTCACCGTACATATATGACAACTATTTGAATTAGATCTATTTCTCAGAAGTAGTCGCTGTAAGCATTCAGGCACTTGTCCCAACCACCGAACACCGTCCATATGAAATAGGGGGTGGTTGGCCTTTGAACCACAATTGTACAGCGACCTTTACCTTATCGTCTGTGTGGAACACAATGATGTGTGACGTCAGGATGCCTGGAAACACCCTTCGTTTGCCACGCCCAAAGAAGTTCAAATCTCAAGCATGCGCTAACAAGTTATCCTGATTCTGTTCTTTTTTGTCACGGATCATTACTGCTGGATTTCAAGGAACTCAACGAATCCATGAATGGCGAATGTTACTGTGCAACTTTGCACCATCTTCGGAGTACTATAAAAACAACCGTCCTGGCATGCTGACGTCACTCGTCATTGTGTTACACGATAATGCATGTTGCTCAACCGCTGCAGAAGCTGTTCCAACGATTTAAGTGGGACATATTGAGACTTTCGTCTCACAGTCCTGGCTTCTTCCATGTGACTTTCACATTTTCGGCCCACTGAAGAAGGAGTTAAAAGGAAGCAGGTTTCACATAGATGACGAGGTGAAGGCCGCCATACAACAGTGGATCAATGATCAGTTTTCTATATGGGGGTGTGTGGCATTCTGCGGTTAGCCTCGCAATGGGACTAGTGGCTGAATGCTTACGACGAGTACCTCCTAGAAACAGATCCCATTCAAATAGTTGTCATACAGGACTATACTGTACTACGTTCATGTATTTATTACTGTCCTAGCTAATTCCATCGAACGGGTTTCATTTGAACACCCCTTGCACATTACAGACATACGGATGTTGTACTGCTGTCATCTAGCGTTAGCACTTTACACTCACCTTCAACGAATTTACTGTATTTTTTTTCTAGCTCAGATATTTAAAGGAACAAGCTATTTGCCGAAGCTTCTATCCTAGTTCCTGGAAACGAAGTGCTCTCACCGGTCGGGTCGTCCTCACTCGTGACTTGAAACAATTCAACTCGAGTGAATCTGATCCAAGTCAACCCTTTTGGAAGCACTAACATTTTACTTTTTACCTAGACTCCTTAAGGCGCACATTTATATACAGAAGTACAGTTATAAAACCATGATTCGATTGAGGTGTGCGAAATGTGCTTATAAAATGTAAATTAAATCAAGAGTTTTTTTTTTTTTTTTTTTTTTTTTTTTACAGTGCTAACATTTTTTTATTATTATTATTTACAGTTTGTCTGTTTATAAATGTTTTCTGTCCGCTTTAGATCTTGAAAATTAATTTTCACTCACTTCCCAGTTTCCCCAATCGACTTAAACTAATCAAGATTATATAGAAACAAATTATCAAACATTTTGAATTATGGTAACCAAGATAGCCGCCACGCCGTTTTGAAAATTGCTTATTCTAGCAACTAACGCCTGGAGGTTCTAAAACCCCGCCTAACTTGACTGTTGTGTGGTGTTGCATATTATTGTAGGAAAAACAAAAAGCTTTGTTGGAAATAGATTACACGAAAAGAATTAAGTAAATAAAAGCTTTTCAAAACCACTGTTTTATACATAAATAATGTATACTAAAATGTACAAACTATATTTTCAGCAATAACTTTTAACACTTTTATGACTAAAAGTGAAAGCATGAGGTTCTCACGGGAAATATTCGTGAAAACTCGTACGTGATATTAAAATGAAAGAGTGGAGATACCAAATGTTGTAAGTGCCAAATTTGAAATTTTAGAGGAGAAGCAGAAAACGGAAGAGATAACGCACAAGCGCTCCCTGATGGTGATTGCTTTCACCTCATTGCTTTTGCACTTGGAACAAGGATGGGGACTTTTTTTTGTTGTGCGGATAAATAGTTTTATTAATTTCAACCGGCTCTTTTCAATTCTTCTACATTATCTTTACACAATAAAAGTACATTCCGTTTAAAAATATTGGGATCTAATCTTATTTTAAACGTTACATTTATTGGTTTTACACCACATAAGCCTACATCTAATCTTAGTCAAAGCCTGAGCCTAAGATGCCTAAAGGTCTAAACTAGATTCAAATTCATCTTAGTCAACAACTTCGATTTTGTCGGTGTAAGTCATTATTAAAGGTGCCATTGCAAGATTTTCCTGTTATAATTGATGAAAAGTAACAACATTGACCCGTCGTGTGATTATATATTGCTACTGTCAAATGTTTCCACTGTTGGCAGCAGCTATTCCTTCTTTGTAATGGCTGAAATTTGTGTCTGAATATGCTACCGTAGTTATGCGTGTGTTGTTTGTGCGTTATTAGAACTTAAGAAGCGAAAAAGTACAACACGCTTAGACCATTTTTTTCTTTGGTTTAGTTCTAGGTTTTCAGTATTTACGTATTCCACTCATCGTGTTGAGGAAGTGAGCTAAGGAAAAATAATAAAAAGTAGCGACTGTTCAGCAAATGTAGCAGATGATACATTCTGAGTTTAATTACGTCATTAACGAGCTCTGTGGGGGGAAAAAGTTTGTCGTCATATTGTGGTAGCCAGCAGATGCTTTTGACGCAAATCATGTTCAGCATTCCATAATTGAAGGATACACACGTTTGTTTCGATGATGCATTCTGGTTGGTTTTATTGTGTTATGCTGGAGAGAAGCAGTCTAGAAAACAGCTGAACATTGCGATTCTTCTACTTTGTTGGAATTAACTTCTTAGCGGATTAATAATTCCGTTTTGTCCATCTGTCCGTGAATAACACCACAACCAAACCACGTAGAGAGACACTGACTTCAGATTTGGGTTCAGAGCTTGATGTACCCTGCCTTTACTAATCTGATGGCGCTACAAACCTCTCGTATGATATTTTTGTACTATGCGGACTCAGAGTCTAACGCACGTTAGTATGTAATCGAAAGGAGAGTGATAGAAACTGACTTCAGATTGGCACTAGTGACCTCTATTTAAACGTTCGTTTAGAATCTCGTGATCTTGCTGCCTCTGCTTATGATATTTTTGTACTGTTTTCTTTACCTACACTTTCGACACCTATAGTGAAACGACTCATTCGGATCCAGTTTTGGGCCCGGTCTATACTTGGGACCCGGTATGACCCGATTTCAACCTAGTGACCGGAGGACAGAGCAGAGATTTTAATTGTTTCCTTTGAATTTGAACAGTGTTTCTTTTAGGGGTGATCGCGGGTTATGCCCACGAGAAATAGGACCCTGAAAATTCCCAGTTCATCACAGTACCCGTACGGGGTTAATAGGATAAAGTTTAGGACCGGGCCATTTATGTTCGGGTTAGGCCGTGTCAGCTAAAATGACTCGGTTTCAGCTCTGATACCAACGAAGTTCGTTGAGCTGAACAACAGTTCAAGTCCACTGCTTTCCTTTTCTTTACTTGCAGTTGTTGATCTTACTGTAAAGAGTAGTACTTATGAGTATTCATTTAGACTGTCCCAAATGTATACAACGATTGAAGTAACAGGATTGATGATACACGCAAATTAAGCTGTTTTTTTCTGTGTACATTGGGTTAAAAAAAAAAACGTCGACAAAACAACATTACGAGATTCCTGACATGAAAATAAGAAAAAAGGCATAGACCATTTGAGGGTACACAAATGCTTCATTTCGGTGCTATAAGCTGCCTAAAGCGTGGGATTTGATATTTTCAATACAATTAACGGTAGAACTGAGGGGGCTTTACACACTTAAAAACATTAAACATGGTCTATTCAAAAGTGCATCTTTCAAAATTGTGCAATAGATGCGGAAGGGATTCACCAACGGAAATAAAGGATTCCCAGACATTCTCTGGCGTAAACGTGAGTCAAAATAAGAACAAAAAACGACCTTCTTTGTGAGTACAGATGATAAATGTAATCATTCCATTTAACCACGCAATAACAGTCTCTTTAGTGATAAAAAGTACTGCAAACGTTCGTTGAAATTTATGTAGATTACTCGTATTTGTTATGTAACCACGCTTCCTTAGAAAAAAAAAATCGTTCTGCAAAGGATATACGTTTGAGGTAGGCCTATCGACTTGCTGCAAACGAATTATTATTACTTGCTGGATGGTATTCATGCTTATTTCGACCCACCTTTACTTCGCAGAATTTCTGGGAATCCCCTACTTCCTTTGGGGAATCTCTTACGTACCCTCTTTCAGAGGTGTACTGGTGCTTAGGAGAAAAATGCTCCATTTTACAAAAAAATAAATGTTTTATCCATAAGTCTGGTTTGAACAACAATAATGAGTACCGGTAATAAATTGTTCAACAAGAAAGAAGTCAGTTTGTTTACGTCTAGCAGACATCGGTGTGGGCCTTATTACCCATCTCTTCCCTCCTAGCACTCCTTATCATTTCCCCACCCTTACGAGACTGACTGTGCCACGTGTGTCAAGTTTAATCTTTGTGAAATTACACGCCCCAAACTTAAGAGACTGGGATCCACAGCCATATTCAGTGCCGGATCTAGGGGGGGGGGGGGGGGGGGCAAGCGCCACGGGCGGCACGATTAGAGGGCGCCAAACAGCTAAAAATAAAATCTCCTAAAAAGCAAAATCACATATTAAATTGAAATAGACTTACACGTGTTCAAAATTTCAATACCGACGCGCTAAGACATTTCATGTTATTCCATAGAACCTACTACCTTCATCTCTAAAATTCAGAATCGCGAGTTAGTAATAGTACAGCCGATCATAATAGTAAAGACGGTCGTAAGACAACGTTTAAAATGGCGGCGTCATATTGAGGATAATGAAAAGAAAGAACCGAATCTGATCTTCCTAACCTCACTAATCGTCCTTAGAACACTTATTATAATAGATATGATAATATAAGAATGTATTTGACAGAAAAAGTGAAGATAAAATAGAATTTTGAATATTACAATTACGACCGTATTTGCTATTTTGATCCGACGTTAGTAATAGCCAAGGCACGACAGGCTCCAGAGAAGATAACAAAAGAACACTACGTGATGCGAGACAATGTTGTGGCCGTCGCGTCGGCCGGTCGTGTTGTTTGGCTAAAAACGATGGAAATGGGCGACTAAAGGGCGGTAAAATTTAACTTTGCCCCCTGTAGGGACATTTCTAGATCCGGCACTGGCCATATGTGAAAACGTGGCTGTGAAAACATCGAAATGCAGCAGCAGATGACACCAGAACAAGACAAACAAAAGCAACCCATTTGGAGGATTTTAATCCACTTGATACGTTTTTGTAACACATCAACATGTGCTTATATCAAGATCGGACTGTTTTAGTAAGTAAAATAAAGGATCTTGTACTAGGGCATTTCTTCTATTAAATGTTTGATTCGGTTTCTAAATGTTAAGCTTTTCAAATATAATTCATAAAGGATTCCATATTTTTGTCAATATTAACCATTTTGTTTTATGCCTATTCCTCACTTCACAGTTATTGGTATAACACATGGTACAAATTGAAACGTTCCGGTATTGAAAAATTTACGAGTACGTCCATAGCGTCTTCGTAGTTTTGGCATATGCATTTCTGAATACATCAGGTTAGAAGTCTTTGAGGGTACCATGCCGCCTCAGTTCTACTGTTAACGCTATTGGAAATATTAAGCTCTAAAGTTCATCTTCTCAGAGGTTAGCGCCGAAACAAAGCAGTTGTGCACCCTCCATGGTCTGTACTTTTTTCTTTCTTATTTTCATGCCAAGAATCTAGTGAGGTAAATTTGTTGGTATTATTTTGCAACACCCTGTATATATCTCAAAACAGGAATTTTGTACTTGTTCTGTTTTTCCACTCACTATTCAGGCATAAGTTTAATAATTATATTCCCTTAAGTTAAATTAGAGAATTACTTACATAGTAGTCGGGTAGTGAGTGAACTTATTACTGAAACCTGTGACCACTTTGGTTTCGGTTTAAAAAGGGAGGAAATAAAAAATATCCGTGCACATTCTAAAGAAACGACTGAGCAATAAGTTTTCTTTTTTTCATGAAGAATAATTTATTTTTCTTGAAACTGAAAATGATATGAATGTTTACACGTAGTTGATTTCTAAAGGAATATAAAACAGCTGAAAAACTTTCGAGTGAACCCGAACCGAGTCTCGAAGATTGTCTGTCAGCTGTCTTTTCGGCTCCTCACCAGTTTTATTTCCTTTTTGATCGTTTTTTTTTTCGAATAAGGAAGAGTAAAAACTTAACAGTGCCTCCTTATACTCGCATAAAGACTCGACTGTCAGTTTAATTTTAATTCAAACTTAATTTATAGTCTTGTGAATCTTGAATCTTATTTCTTTAAATTATAAAAAGAGGAGGACTCATGGATTCATATTATTTTTTTTTTTACTTTCTTGTACACCAAGGAATCTTTTTTTTTCTGTTGAGATTTGTCAGAACATGGTAGACACGCTGTTAATAATAGATTTTGTTGCAATAATCAACTTTTAAACTGTTATAATGAGTTTTGTGAAGAACAATTTCGGGGTGGGGGGATAGACCCGGCCTATCCTATATTAAAGGTGGCTTTTTTTTACAGAGCAGTATGTTTTAAAACAACTCAACGGATCGCTTTGATGTCCCTTATCAGTTACTCCTCCGTCCTGTAGTAGACACACAACTCTCCCATAACACGATTGTTTTATTTTTATTTATGGCCTTTAGGCATCTCACGCCGGGATAGGGGAGGGGAAAGGATGCGGGAAGGTGTCGACCAGGGCTTAAGTTTAAGGTGCGATTGCGGAATTTGCCTGGTGTGACAGGAAAACCTTAGACAAACCTCAGTCAGGATGGTCGGCCGCTGGGTGAACCCACGACCTCCCGAATGCTACGCCAAAGCTCTACCACTGAGCTACGGCGGCTTGGTCCTATAACACGAGGCATTTTTTTTTAAAACTAATAATCAAGTTTGTGCTTCTCTAAGTAAAAATTTCCGTATGTGAATCATTGAAATCGGATGTTGATTATTTCTGGTGTTTGTCCTGATGTCGACGTATACATAATAGCTAAAAAAAAATATTGAATAAAATAAAATCTTAACACTCTTATTATTATTTTTTGTACCTTTTTGTTAATTGAAATAGACCGACAAGGCTTAATCACTTTATTATATAAAACACAGTAAGCGTAACACTTTCGATCTGCTATCAACGCCTTCTTCAAACAAAACATTGCTTTTGATATCTTTGTAACTTTTTGTTATCCACAAATTCACCAATTTGAAGACACCGTCTTCGTGCTATGAAAGGGTTTGCTTTATTATTAAATTAATGATTTTAACACGTAATGGACGAATATATTTGTTTATATATACGATCAAAATTTGACCGCTTGCACGAAGATTTTTAAATGTAAAAGTAGTGTAGTTCTTTTTTTACAGTGTATTGTGTGTAAACAAGTTTTATTGGTTTGTTTATTATACACTGTGCCACACCGTTCCTCTGTTTTTTCTTAAAGATTTGAGATTGATTTTTCTTTCTTGGTTTCTTGCAGGTTGCCCGAAGTCTTGGTCGATTAGAAAGCGTAACGAACTTCACAGAATTCGTGAAAGCCTTCAGTCAATTCGGTGCGGAAATGGTGGAATTGGCACATCTCACAGGAGATCGACAAAATGACCTCAAGGATGAGAGGCGGAGAGCTCAAATGGCTGCTGCGAGACAAGTGCTTGAGCGATCTACAATGATGCTCCTTACTTCTTCTAAAGTAAGTGCTTACTTAGACTATGACTTTTTTTTCTTTCTATTCAGGTTGATCCAAAGGACCAGTTAGTTGGAATGTAAAACACTAGATGGCAATCTCAAGATATTTTATCTTGATTAAAAAAAATAATAATAAACATGGTTGTATGCCACAAATAAACTTATTTTCTCAAAACCGGAAGTAGGGGAAAAAAGAACAGATACAAGCGAAAGGCTTAACCTTACCAGTTTTTTTATTTCGTCATCAACCATTGTTAATTTCAAGTCATTTATGCAAGCGAAAATAGGTTAAATCTTAACAGAATGCATCTACAATTATACGATTTGACTCAAATATGTAATATGTCTAAACTCAGGGCATGAATTTTCTAAATTTTGGATGAGTTCTCAATTATTGAATTTGAATTTTATTTTAAAGGCCTCTGGGCAATCTTGGTTCAATGGCGGATCCAGGATTTTATTGAGGGGTGCAAGTGAAATAAACGGGGACGTTTTCGATATACCGCTAAGTAATTTTTTCAAGTATACATTTATTATATATCCCCTTCTGATTCTCGAATATGACACCAGTGTTCCCCAAAATTCATTTTATAAATAAATTAGATTTGTCGGGAAGCAAATCGAACCTTTTTCTCAGATAAATTGTTGAAATAATACTATATTCATTAATTATTTTCACTTAAGGGGGTGTCCCCTGTACCCACTAGTTGGATCCGCCACTGCCTTGGTTCAGGCTAAATGGATAATGATGGGTGAATTGGTGATATGAAGAAAGTGGAAGGAAACGGGAGAACCACCCAGACAACCCAAGCACACGGTGTTTGTCAAACGCAAGACCCACATGGCACGAGCCTGGAACGAACCATGGATCCCACGCACCAGTGGTGAGCGCTCTACCACTGAGCTACGGCGGTCCAGAATTCTAATGTATTTTCTAACTCACATTGGTATTCAGTCGTCCCGGAAAAACTGTGCTCATTTAAAACTCACGTATTTTGTAGTGTCGTTTTCGTTACGTTGCACCTTTCGTTACGTTTAGTCGGAATTCGCTGATCGTGAAAGGAGGAATAATACGGTAATTTGGAGATTACAATGACGTTATCTAACTAACTATTAAATAAGCAATCTTTGTATATTTGTAAAATTTATCTTGAAATCGCTTGAACTATTTTAATTTTTTTTTTTTAATATGTCGTTTTCAGGGTGAGAGAAAGCGGTCTCTGTTTTTAGAAAATTTGTTTAGGCGGTTACAATCGGGAGTTGGTTTTGGCTAGGTGCACTGAGCAGTATATTCATATTGTAGGCTTCTTATACTAAATGGGAAAAGCGTTAGTACAACAGCCAACGTACTTGAGAACCAGTTGGAATCAAGAACTTATCTGACGTCATATCTCCGATGATCTAGTCTCTGGTGATAACTCCAGTGACAGTTCCAATTCCTAAAATCGATTCTTTAAGGACTATTATAAGAACAGTTTACATGAAAAGTGCAAAATATGAGGAACCTGTTCTCAGGCTTGAAATATTTGGTTAAAAAATTGTTTCTCTGCTGTTTTCTGGGTGTGAGAAAGCGATTAAGTACGTCCAGATTTTGGGAAAACTCTTTTTCTTTCTTGGGAAACAACTAGTTTTTTTTTTTCTGCGAACTAAAGAAGCAGCAACGAGTTTGAATTGCTGTGCCGGCGTGTTAGCACAGACTCTCCATATGACTGCTTTAGTGAGAAAAAAGTTACTGTAGTTGCTTAGTGAACTCTACGCTTATATGTGCAATGAATGTCTATAATAACAATGTTTGGTCGACGTTTTATTGGTTTTCCACCAAATTTCAGCTCAAAAGATGCTCACCTAACCTCAAAATAAATTAAAGTGTGTTTTTTGGTAGTTTAGCGATATCTCGATCGAATTTGCACCTACGATGACCTTCTTTTTTAAAAAAATTGAAGGTTTTTTCAAGCTCTACAAGGTGGTAATTGTTTCATTTATGTTGGCGCAAAAATTCAAATTCAAATTTTTAGAGAGGTTAGAAAATTTGAAAATTGAATTAAAAAAAAAAACTAAGACAACAGTTGGCTCGAAAAAATATATGCCATGTATTTTTAGTGGTTCTATAGCCATACAAGTTCGAAAACAGTGTTTTCCAGATAGCCTTCGTGGCCGGCTGGTGAAGGCGTCGGCTTCTTGAGTGAAAGGTCCCAGTTTCGAGTCCCGCCTGGGACAACATTTTTTCTTCTTTTTTTCTTTCAAAATGTATTTATTATATGTTAGTGTTTATTAGTTAATAATTGCTTGGATATATATATAAATAACTGATTGTTACTGAAAGCTAGGATGTATCTTCATGCACACCCAGATCGCATGCGCGCACTCTCATACACAGTAACTTTATAAATTCTACAATTTGCGCGCCAAGAGATTCTTTCTAATCATGCATTAACAAAATTATTATTATTATTTTTACTTTTTAGTACGAATTGTTTAAGGAAAAGATGTCTTTAAAAGTTTTTTATTATTATTATGACTGTCTCGACCGTGCAAATGAACAGCACAGAGATTGGGATAAGTTAAAGATAAAATGAATGTTATGTGTACCAAATAACAGGTGGAAGAGAATGTTAACAGCACTTTTGCGTATGCCCACCGCTAACAGAGCACCCCCCCCCCCGGAGCTCCGTCGCCAAGCTCCCATCGGACGCACCGTTCCCCCTTGCACACCTCACTCGGTGTGCGTCCAAACACATTCTAGCTTTCAATAGTAATCAGTTATTTATATACATTCTAGCAATTATTAAGGCTGAATCCAAGCGGGTTTTCGCGCCTTTTTTGTTTTACGTCAATTACTCAAAATTCCGTGCAGGTAAACGAAATTTAACTTTAACGGACTAACGTTCGTTTCGTCCTTCAATAATGAGTACAATTAGTTTTAAAGAAATGCTGCTAGTAACCTCAGGATTATGTGCAGACACTTTTGGGACAGAATAATGTCCCAAAAGTGTCTGCACACAATCCTGAAGCTATTATTAACATTTCCTTAAAGCTAATTGAACTCATTATTGAAGCATGACACGAACTTTGGTCTGTGAAAGTTACATTTTGTTTTACCTGCACGGAATTCTGAATAATAGACGTAAAACGAAAAAGGCGGGAAAACCCACTTGGATTGAGCCTTACATAATAAATATGAACATATACAAATATTTTTTGAAAAAAAAAAATAGTATTGTCTCGGGCGGGACTTGAACCCGGGATCTTTCACTCAAGAAGCTGACGTCTTCACTAGCCGGCCATGAAGGCGACCTGGAAAACGGTGCTTTCAAACTTGTATTTACAGTGCATGTGTTACATAAGAAGCCCGGTCACGTAATTTATTTTGTGTTATGTGCTTCCACTTTAAAAATCTAAAAAAATTCATGGTTATAGAACCACTAAAAATACCAATTTTTTTCTAGCCAACTGTTGTCTTAGTTTTTTTTAAAATTCATTTTCTAACCTCTAAAAATTTGAATTTTGCGCCAACATAAATGAAACTATTACCATTTTGTAGAGCTTGAAAAATCTTCAATTAGAAAAAATTGGGGTCATCGTAGATGCAAATCCGACCGAGTTATCGCTAAACTACCAAAAAACACACTTTAATTTATTTTGAGGTTAGGTTAGCATCTTTTGAACTGAAATTTGGTAGAAAGCCATCATTTTTTATGTTGAATATGGTAGTATTTTTAAAATCTCGATTCCTTCCAAGGCACTTTTCACCATCTTACCCTGCTAGGCCCTTTGTGCGAGACTGAAACCAAAGAGAGAAAACGCTATCAGATGTTAGTGTGTACAAGTGGTGCATTGTTTTTAAGAAGGGTCGGGATAAAGTGGAACACGGACCACACGAGCGCCGGCCCAAGACATTAA
The DNA here is from genome assembly GCA_022664845.1 of Lepisma saccharinum. Taxonomy (NCBI): domain Eukaryota; kingdom Metazoa; phylum Arthropoda; class Insecta; order Zygentoma; family Lepismatidae; genus Lepisma; species Lepisma saccharinum. The sequence continues at coordinate 15,621 of JAGDQP010025062.1, forward strand.
CAACAACGGAGAACATTGCACGTGTGAACGAACTCATTAGGGAGAACATATGCATATCGGTCCGTAATTTGGCTCGTAAACTGAACATCAGTGAAGATAGTGTCATTGACATCATCACCAACCACCTTATATGCACCCTATGGGTGCCACGAGTGTTGCTGGATATCCACAAGATAACACATGAAAGTGGCACAAACACTGTCCAAGCGGTACGAACAGCAATCAGGGCGATGAGTTCTTACTGTCTCTCGCGATAACGGATGAAACGTGAGTGCAATATTTTACGCCGGAGACCAAACGTTCACCAATGGAGTGGCAACAGCCCGATCCCTAAGATAGCGCGAATCATGGTGTTAACAGGGTTAAGCTTCTTCTGGGATCCCCAAGGTATCCTGTACGTGGATTTCCTCAGGCACCATCAATGCAGAATATTACGCACGGCTCCTCGTAGGACCAGTGAAGACTGCCACCATAAACAAGAGAGAAGTCACAACGATCGGTATCATTTCTGCAGGATAGCGCTTGCCAATACATAATTGATTTAATCATGGCCATCATCGAGATACTGTAATGAAAGTTTGTCCCACATCCTTCATACAGTTCGGATCTGGCGCAGTCTGATTATAATCTCTTTGGCCCCAACAAGGATCCTTGGTGTGGTCAAAGGTATAACAGTCATGAGTTCGTTATCCGTGTTCGGGAGTGGATGAGTACAACCAAAATATTTTTTAGAGAGGTATTCGCATTCTTCCCGAGCGCTAGCAGCAATGTATTGCCAAGCAGGGGGCCTACTCTGAAAAATAGCAACATTGGCTGAAAGAAAGACTTACAGATATGGATCTATATACACACAATCAAAAGAGCAGAATTTTCAATCGAAAATAGTGTGTTTTTTTTTTAATGAAACTCTATCACTTTGGAATAAAAATGTGATCTTTCTAGATGGAATTCCGATGCATTTGGATGTAATTTATTCTTGAAACTCGAAAGAGCTATTTCTTATCTTTTTAGTGGTTTATTTCTCATCTTTTTACTGCGATTCACAATGCATCACGGCTACTAGTCAAGTGTGTACTCCGTCGTTTGTAACTGCGAAGGCTATCGAAAGACGAAGCTATACTTTGAACTTTATCGCGTTGCATGTAGTTAAAAATGACAACAGAAAACCTGAAAAATTTTCTCAGTGACACAAATATACTAAAAGATGTCAGGAGCAAGGGATGTACAAGAAATCTTTTAACGTTATTCTGAAGTACCTGACGAGACAAAAAAAAAACATTTTGAAGGCTTAATTCTCGCAGTTGTACGGCTGACTGAGGGGTTAAGGCGTTGGATAGCTAGCCGGAAGGTGTCGGGTTCAAGTCTCCTCAAGATTAAGTTTTTTACTTTCTTTTTCATTTTTTTAAAGTGCATTACTTTTCTTTCTTACCACTTATGAATAAATGCTCCTTTTTGTATCTTTTTACATTTTCGTGTTCAAAAGATGAAACCTTTGCCTAGAAAATATCATATCTACGTTCCCATTGAAATGGACTGCCATAGATCCCATCGTTTTTCAAGCGGAAATTTATCGTCTTTTCTCCGATGAAAAGTCACTCGAAAAGAGTAGTCCCTCTTTTCCATGCACTCAAAAGATGAAATATTCCGATCAAATCGAGAGGAATTCCGTTCTCTCCATTTAGTGTGTATGCATTGTAAGTCTCATATTTGCCCAAACCTTGTAGTTCCGATCAGTCCAGTATCGCTTTTAGATAGAGATCAATGTAAACTCCTACAAGTGTTTTACAGTTTCCTGTCTTTCTTTTCCTATTCTTCTGTGTTAAGAGCAGTATCTACAAGAGGTTCTCGGAGCAGTAAGATTCCCTCACCGGGAGGAAGTGATGAATGAAACAAATCTAACCTATGTGTATAATTTCAAAATGTGTGTGTATATAAACAAGTTAGAGCTGCGATTCAATTACAAACGCAAAGGCTCCGGTTCCTTGATAGCATTTTAGCCACGCAATCAGTAATTTTTATAAAATATACTGGCAACACTGACAACTGCAATGCTTAGATTCAAGAAAATCCACAGCACTTGTGTCGAATAATGTTTACGCCAAGTTTGGCGCAGTCAGGTGTAGCTGAATGGAAGCAGTTTGAATAATTGACTATTTTTTAAATGTGCTGGCAACACTGAACTACAACAACAATCAAGATTGTTTCGAAGGCTCTGAACTAGCCTAGCGAACGGCTTTACCTACATGTCTCTAGACCGTATGGTTTATGACATATATTGGCACGAGTTGACAACACTGACAACAGGGTTCCTGGGGAGCAGGAACATCCGCAGTGTGTTCTTATTGTGTCAAACAATGTTTTTGCCAGGTTTGGTGCTGCTGTGATTAAAATAATGAAAGCTATTTAAAAGAAAAGGATAAATTTATAGAAAATACAGTGGCAACACTGATAAGTGGGTTGCTTGGTATGGTAAACCCTCTCAGAGTTTTTGTATTGCGTCGAATAATGTTTATGCCAAGTTTGGCGCAGCTAGGTCTAACTGAATTGAACCAATTTGAACAATTGCTTTTATTTAGAAAATAGGCTGGCAACACTGAATCACTGTACCAATCAGGACGGTTAGAAGGCCTCAGAGCTAGTTTAGCCATGATATTTCCAACGACACATTAAGCATTTCTCTACAACTTGTGGTTTCTGAGATTAATTTCTGGACACTGACGGACGGACACCATGAGCGGGATTATAGGGTTCCCTTAGCTATAGCTTTGCTATTCAAGGACCTAAAGATAATCTAACCTGACTTTTCTACCCTAACCTAACGCAACTCGAAAAAAGGTAAAAAGGACTAAAAAAGGGAGCAATTCTTTAGAAGTACAAAGAAAAAAGTAAAGTTATTTTTTTAAAGTTTTGTTGTTGTGAAAAAAACTGCGGCTTCTAGCATCCTTTCCCCTACCCTATTCCGGCCTCAGATAAAACAGATGCCTAAAAGCAATAAATAAATTCAAAATTCAGTTGTATTAGTTTTGACAGTGATGCAAACATTTATGCATAAACAAGATTTTTGTGTAACTGAAAATATTCTCAATTCTTTCTCTTTCTTTATTTCTCTCTCTCTCTCTCTCTCTGTATGTGTGTTAAGGAAAACACAATAACTTTCTCCTCCCTTTGAGGATACGTTTCCCTAGAAACCAAGAAAAAACGAAGGTGGAAATTTAAGTTGAAATGATATTCATCCTACAATCTTAAGTTGATTTTAAACAAAGTTAGTTTACTGCTAAAATATTTTTTACATTATTATGAGAGGAAGATGGAAAGAAAGACAACACGAAAGAAAGAAGACGCACTTAATAGAGACGACAGGTTTGTTTATTTCGAGAAGTTTTCTTCGAATGTATGGCAAGAAATTCATAACTATTTTTTTCTTCTTCTTCTTTCTGAAGTCTTCTCCAAATATTTTCATCAATCATCCCGAATTCTCAGTAAACAAAACCGTTAAAAAAATTTCAAGACAAGGGGGAAAAAAAAGGAAAAACGGAATCTAATATTATGACATAACCTTTCCCCTTTGAAAAAGAAAAAATATAAAAACAAGCTTGAAGACAAAAAGGTGGAATAATTTCTAACAATGTGAAGAAATTGCAGAGAGAATTTCCTCTCCTGGAATAATTTTTAAAAGAGTGGGAGAAAAGGACTGTTAAAATGCGAAGAGGAAACAAGGTGATACATTCCCAGAATTTCTTAATAAATGAAAAATTTTGTTTCCTATTTCCCTTGTTAGGGACGTTTCCGTTCGTGTATTAATATTGATACATTAGGAGAATACAGAACTTGTAATAAACCTCTGCAAAATTTGATTCCATCGTCCACGAAAGAAACAGGACGAGAGTATACTCAGGTCAAGATAGTCTCACATTTTAGATCAGAATTGAAATGATTTCTTTTAGGTATCTATGGCTCTGGCCACGATAGATTAGGGGTAAGGATGGGGAAGGATTATGCAAGACCATGTACCTCATAATACGAAATAGACTTAGCACGCTTCTCCATTTCTGTCTGCGCTAAAACTAATGGATTTTTGTACAAGAGCACGTGATTTTGAATTTATCCGCTAGGTAGCTCTGACATAGACCTCAGCGGTGAATTCAAAATCACGTTATCCTGTACAAAAATCCATTAGTTGTAGCGCAGACAGAAATGGAAAAGCATACTATGTCTATCTATTATAAGGTCTATGGCAAGACCTAAGCTGAAGGTACCATCCCGGCATTTGCTGGGTGAGACAGAGAAAACGAGTCAGGATAGTCGCCTCTGGATCGAACCTAGGACCTCTAGAATGCGATGTCAACGCTCTATCAACCAGGCTTTCGTTCAGAAAAATTGCCCGGGGGGGGGGGTCATTTCAGAGAACCGGGAGGGCGTTACTTGTATAGCTTGCGCAAGATAGCTTGAAAGAATGTTTTGGTAATACATTTCAGTCAGCGAACCTGCACACCAACTCTCCCTCCGCCTTTGTCTCTCACTAAACTTTCGACAACAGTCCTTTCGCTGGCGCAGTGGTTCCAACTCACTTAATTTGACACAGATCAAAACACGGAAAGCAGTAACAGATTGGGAATTAGATAGGTTTATGGTCCAAGTTAATTGTGGTACGCTGTATGTTTAAAGAACCTGATTCCACTGTTTAGAAAATAAACTTACGTTGAAGGGAAGTTATGATACATTTATGCTGTGTAGAAACAATGTTGAGCAACATTGGCCCGGGGGCCGCCGTGGTTCAGTTATCGAGCTTTGATTTCTGGCGCTTGGTGTCTTCCGTTCGATCCCGGCTTATACCACGTAGTTTTTGTGGTAGACCAGCACTGTGTACGTGGGTTTTCTCGGGGTTCTCCCGTTTCAACCCACTTTCTTCATTCCACCAATTCTCTCATCATGCGCTTTTCCTGCGCCAAAGTTGCCTAAAGACCTTAAATAAAAAAGAAATGGATCAACAACTTTTCTCGGTTATGTCAACTACTCCGTCATTTGCTTGGATAATCGGGCGTTTAGCGTGTGGGTTTCATTTAACATTAATTTGAATCAATAATCCATATATTATGTGTATCTAATGAACGTAATAACTAAAAGGCATTTTAATAACTAAAATACATAGCACATAATATTATATTTTCGCAAGTGATCACGTCAACAGGCCTTCCTTTTCTCGTAATGTAATGAGGTTTATGTTGCTTATACTGTATGTTTTCTTTCAAGCTGCTATCAACTTCGCCTCATTTCTCCTTTTCTTTCAACACCGAGTCGCAGTAGCTCAGTGGTAGAGCGTACGCGCAAGATTCGGGAGGTCATGGGTTCGATCCCAGCGGCCCACCATCCTGACTGGGGTTTCCATTGTTTTTACTGAATCACATCAGACAATTACCGGGATGGCAGCTTTAATATAGACACTTTCCCGCATCCTTTCCCCTCCCCTTTTCCCGGCCTGAGCCTTAGATACCTAAAGGCCATAAAAATTCAAGAATTCAATTCCTTTTCTTTCGATAAAAAGGACGGAATTATAAATAGTACACCCATTTAGAGAGAAAGCGTTGATAGTGAAAACCAATCACCATTATCGATCTTTCCGACATTTTAAAAATTCAATTTATTATCTCATACTATCGCATAAGTTGTTTTGGGTCTATGCTTGGCTGAATGGTTAGCATGCTTGCTTTCGTGCGTGTTGGTCCGGGTTCAAATGTCTGGTGTCTATTGTAACTCTATTTATTCTAAACTCTGTTTTAACGCCCGCCTTTAGCAATTCACAATCTCGTTTAGAACATCTTCAGTGCTTCTTTAAGGGGGTGAGCGGAGCTATATTACCTTGTTCAGAGAACGAAAAATACCCTCCTAAAGTTCTAAAGGTGTAAAAGAACAGTCTTCATGCACCCCGAGAAGTTTATAAAGTATCCACACACACCCAGATACGAATATCACCACAGAAAGATGAAGAAAACCCTGCAAGATTAATACAAAAAGGAAAAGTTACGTTCAAGTCTCTCTTACGTACCCAATGACAATTTAGACCAATGTTTCGTATCAACGGTTTGCAACACTTTCACCTCAGAAGAAAGAAACGTTGGTGTATCAGATTTATGAGTTATCGAGAAATGTTTCGTCTGCTCTGTCTAATTTCAGACTCGCATTGAGGGTTAATCAATTTGTTTTTAACCCGTGCTGTGGCTATTTGTCGCTTACAATGACAACAACGCAAGCCACTGAGCCTTTGCTGGTTTGTTTTTGTAAATACATATCCATAGAGTTACTCCAACCAAGCGTTGTGAAAACCAATGGCGAGGCGAGAAAGAAGACTGAGTGATTGTTTGAAACTCGCATCTGCAATATTGCTTGTAAACAAACTGTCATCCTACGCTGTGCGCACTATACAATTAGCATTACAATAGTAGGATAAATAGCAAACAACAATTTTGCCCGTGGGGGGGGGGGGGCGGTACATTCCCTCCGGGGGTGCGGAGCAGGTGCCTGAAAGAAACACTGCTATCAACTTAGCCACAGCCGTTCGGCTGTACATATTAAATCAGAATTTCCAGTAATGGAATGTTTTTCTGATACACTTGATATAGAATTACGTTGCACTTAAGTACGAGATTTTAATTTCAAGAACATCAAATTTTAGCTTTGCTCATATGCCACAGCTGGACTTAAGTGATTTATCCACATTGCTCCAATATCTTTTCAGTTTCAACTCTACATAGAACAAATCTATTATTTAAAAATGAATGCTTTGTGTGTCTGTCCCTTTCTACAAATCTAAACTCATCCATTGCTTTACACAAAATTTTCCATTCATACGCTCTAGGTACTAACATGGGTCGTAGAAATAGTCCGGGTCGTTTGAGTCTCAAATGTTGCCAACCTATTTTAAAAAATTAATTTTTCATATAGTTAGACATATCCGCACGAACGTTGGCATGAATATTATTTTTATAGAAAAAAAAAATACTCTCCAACGGTACCAGTTGTCAGTATTGCCATACATTTGAACTCGCACCAACGGACGGGCATATCACCTTGAAGTCCTCACACTTCAACCCTTCCAGTTGTTAGTGTTGCTACCAACCACATTTCATCTCACAGCAACAGACATTCCATATCAGCTAGTATACAATATTTGGAAGTCCAGTATTGGTAGGATATTTAGTAATGTAAAATTAATCATTGAATGCTCAGGCTATTCCAACACATGTTTTGATGTTGAATATGGTAGTATTTTTTTTTTTAATCGCAATTCCTTCCAAGACATTTTTCACCATCTTATCTTGCTAGGCCCTTTCAGACTCTTTACAGCCTTAATTGCTGAGAACTTTGATCACAATGCGCTGTTCGACTCTTACAGGCACCTTTCGTTCTCGCATGGCTATCAAGACTGATGCACAGCGCTCAAAACGAAGTGGTACTTGTGACGTAGGACAATGTTGCCAATCACTCACTACCACACCAAGGAACAGTGTTACATTACGTACAAATTATAATTCATATTTGAGCAAACCTTGTATTAAAAATTGAATGAATAATGAAACCAGAGAGCGGAGGAAAGAATTAATCTCGATTGTCACTTTTAGTTCAAATCAATACGGACCAAATTTTCAGTTCTAACTCAGTTTTTTACGGTCGTTATTGTCGTGCGTCACGTTTTCTATTAATACTTAATTCTTGGGGGGGGGACGTAAAATCTGAGTGTGAGAACGGAAAATTTTGTCCATATAGGTTTAGACTGCAAGTGGACGATCGAGGTTAAAGTTCGCTTTGGCGTTTATGTTTAGACACTAGTCAATCACTCCAGTATCCTTACGTAGAGCTGAATGGAAGTTGGCCTGTCCTTCACAAAACTTTTTTTATTATTATTATTTAGCTGACGTCTTGTCCGTCTCTTCTTCTTTTAGTAATTCAATTGAAGGAAAGGCGCAGACCATGCAGAGAGACAGACTACAAAACTTGTGTTTCTCTGTTCAGTGGACATGTGTGTGTGTGTGTTCCAGCGTTGCCAGTTAAACAAAAGCGATTTTTTGTCAGATTTTCTTAGATGTCCCGATCGGTTGCAAAATTCTGTTTCACAATAATAATAAATTTGCAATGTTGCATTATATAAGTAATAGCACATATTTCTCGTCGCAATATAACTGGAGCTACAGAAAATAAGATGTTATTAAAAATAGTAGTTACGCTATAATCAGACGATTCGGTACGATTTATGTGGAGTAAGATCACGTGACATAGATGATGAATAGTATTGGCGTGAAGAAGACGATGCTGATTAGGGGTGTTGGAAATTCCGAATTAATTTTTAATACCTTTAGCCTGGCGGCTTTGGGAACACATTTGGGGAGTAGGGAACACATTTTTATTGTAATGCAATTTTTTTTTTCAAGTTAGGTCTCTGCAGAATATAGGTAATTTGGTGACACGACAGGGAATAATGGTGATAATAGTAAATCCTTTTGGTGGTAGGGAAGTTTTATTAGATATACCAGGTGTGTAAATATGAAACCGGAATTTGTGCATAGACGGCGTTACCTGTCACTGTGGTTACCGTAAAACTGCGTCCATGGCGCCACTTGCTTGTTTTGACTGCTGATAACGATTTGCAACTCACAACCAGACAAGTTTCATGTCATAGTGTAGTGTTTAATAGCGTTGAACATGGCGCAATTTGTACCTACAAACTACGATGTGCGGACAGCATTGATTTTTTGTTACCATTTGAAGAAAACTGCTGCAGAATCGCATCGCATGCTTGTCGAAGCTTACGGTAATCATGCTCTTGGTAAGTCACAGTGCTATGAATGGTTTAAAAAATTTTAAAGTCGCGATTTTGACGTGAGAAATGAAGAATGTGGAAGACCACCGAAAAAGTTTGCAGACAGCAAATTGCAAGCTTTGTTGGATGAGGATGACGGTCAAACGCAACAACAACTCGCGGATCAATTAAATGTGACACGAGAAGCAGTTTCCGAACGTTTAAAATCCATGGGCAAGATTCAGAAGGTGGGAAAATTGGTTCCACATGCATTGACTGAACGACAGCAGGAAAACTGAAAAACCACTCGCGAAATTCTGCTCGCCAGGTACAAAAGGAAATCATTTATCCATCGAATTGTGACTGGTGACGAAAAGTGGATCTTCGAGAATCCTAAGCGTAAAAGATCATGGGTAACTCCAGGAGAACCGGCGACATCGACTGCAAGACCGAATCGCTATGGACGGAAGACAATGCTTTGTGTTTGGTGGGATCAGAAGGGAGTTATATATTATGAACTGCTGAAACCTGGCGAAACCGTTAATACCCAAAGTTACCGACAACAAATGATCGATTTGCATCAAGCTTTGCGTGAAAAACGACCAGAATATGACCAAAGACAACATCAAGTGATTGTGCTTCACGATAATGCACCCTCACACACAGCAAAACCGGTCAAGGAAACGATTGCAACGTTTGGCTGAGAAATCCTTGCGCATGCGGCTTACTCACCAGACTTGACGCCTTCCGATTTTCACTTATTTGCATCCATGGGACACGCACTTGCTGACCAGCGCTTCACATCTTACGAAAACGTACGAAAATGGCTTGATGACTGGTTTGCAGCACAAGAGGCACAGTTTTTTTGGTCTGGCATCCACAAATTGCCGGAACGATGGCAGAAATGTATCGCTAGCGATGGCCAATACTTCGTATAAAATAGTTCTTACCATTGTCATCCAATCACTGTGTCATTTCTGTACATAAATTTCGGTTTCATATTTACGCACCTGGTACTGTTTTACGTTTTCTAATTCTAATTACTCTTTTCATTACTTTTTGATATGGTGTTTCGTTATTTTCTTCCTATTGATTGACTTTACTTACGGTGTTACAAACTGTATGCTATCATTTATATGAATTCGAAGTCCAATCCTTACATGATATAATTGGTAATGATATAATTTTAGTTCATCTTCTGATGGTAGAGCAAGACGTTTGGCTAACTTTGACAATAAAGGTGTGCTTTGTCCTTCTTAATTGGCTTTGGTTGCACACAAAGTGTCATTACACAGCAAGAAATGTCTGTATTAATTCAACACTTTTCGGGTGTCCCAGCCCGACCACCACTTCATTTTTGTGTGTTAAATCAACACAACAAACTGTTTGTTTTTGGTTTCGGTGATTCAACACAACGGATGTTACCAATGCTGATTCAACACAATATGGGGTGTCATAGTATTAAAACACCGAAATCACACAACAAACGGTGTTGATTTGACACAAAAAGTGGTGGTCACCCTGGTACACCAAAAAGCGTTGAATTAACAGTCATTTTTCTGCACTGAGGTATCGAGATTGTATGCGAGAGCATTCTTAACACACTTTTTATTATTTTGTGGTTGAGTTGTGTTCCTTCCTCTGAGGACGACAGTATCTTCCTACATGACGAATAAGTGTACTCAGAAATGAAAAGGACCTCGGGGTAGCCGAGAGACTAGCGCGTTCGCTTTCTGAGCGCGGGCTCACAGGTTCAATTCCATACAAGGTCCATTGAACGAAGTAGTTTGGAGCCCGCTTTACTAAAAATCTGTAGGTCCCATCCTTAAAAGTTCATCTACTGGTTTAGGACGTTAATAACAGTTCAGTTAATCAGAGATAATAGAGGGAAAACTACAGTAGTGTATGTACATAGATTTTCATATTAGAGGAGGTGCAAAAAATGAATTAGGAATGTGTAACTGTTGTGTCGCTCCGTGTCGAAGAGATATATTTTGGTTGTAGTACTAAAGCTGGTTTTGGGGCTATTGGAGACTAAATAAATTAGTGGCAAGCTAAGAAAGAAAAGGAATTCAGAAGAAAGCTTGTGAAGAAATTAAACGTGTCAACTCTACAGGGAAATATGTCAAACACTAACATTAGTGCCCCTTGTGAGTGGGAATAAAAATTTCCAGTTACTACTGATTACCAAGTAACGGAGCTGAATGTTTTTATTATCTATGAAAAAAAAATAGTAGTTGTAAGACAGCATGAGAGCCAACAGCCAAATTTGGGCAATAGCTTAAATCACAATGAAGTTTTCACCCCCCAGCCGTCGCTAAATTTGGCCCTGCTATCGATAAGATTGTTTAAAAACTTTGAGTCGACTCGCTTATTTTTATACTCGATTTAGTTCAGAGTGACAAATTTCCCTTTTTTCGCGAACGCTTTCATAAGTTTTAACGAGGACATTTCCGGATTCCTGTTATTATTATTATTAACAATTTCCAGGTTTTCGGAAAATTTCCCACCAGCTGACAACCCTGAATTGTGGAAGAGAAAATTTTTTTCGTCTGTGCTGAGGTTTCTTCTCTTTCCACTTTTTATTTTTTTTTCCAGGGCATATTTTGTGTTGAGTTGAAAGTACAACGTCAGAGCTTTGTTCCGCTAAAGGACGGTGAAAATTGTGTTAAACATATATTGTGTAAGAGTGCAGTCTTCGCTGTTTTATTTCTGCTATTTTCTCCAGAATACAAGAAGATTCTCTTAAGGAAGCTTAGCTTGCCATAGGAACTCCTTTTAGTTTAGTTCCCAGGAGAGATTTCTTTTCCTGTTTCTCCAGCCTAGCTACTACTAACGTGTTTTTTTTTAAATTTTCTTAAGA
>JAGDQP010025063.1:2539-27273 GCA_022664845.1 Lepisma saccharinum
TATTATTATTATTATTATTATTATTATTATTATTATTATTATTATTAAATGTCAACTTGTGTCGTAAGAAAATTTAAAGGGGAGAAGGTGTTATTGGTGGGGGTTTTAAATGTGATAGTCGTCTAAGCGTCTTGTTGTCATTGAAATATGCGGTCAGTGGAGGTCATACTCCTCAAATGATAAGGGGATTTAACTTTCAATTTCCCTTTCCTGGATTGTATATCTGTGAGATGGTGAACTTTCGTGGTTCCCAACGCGGTAAATATATGTGTTATTTAAATAGGAGTCGGGAAGTTATATTCTGATTGGCTAATTAAAACTAAAAGGTAAGCAGTTCAAAATTAAAGGGTGGTTTATTAAAGGTATTCCGAAATCTAGAATTTAGTTGTAAGTATGGTGCCTTTATGGTTATACTCTGAGCGGGTCGTATCAGTAAACAATTTATTTTTCGGGATACGAAATCAGATATTCGGAGAGGTGGAAGATGAAATATTCGAAATTATCTTCAGTACTGAGATTCGTGACAGTCTGAAAGAATCCTTCTGTTGTACGGCGGCGACAGAAGTTAGTCCCGCCAGGTTCGATGCCTGTCTAACAGAGTTCTACATTATGATGGTGTTGAACGTGAATATCCTGAAAGAAGATCTGGGGTTCAATTTTTATATAGAATATAAAATAAATGAAATTGGGATAAGGATAACATACGTGCCTCTGATCTAAAGGTAATTAGGTTATTGTTTTTTTCTATATTGTGCCAATGTTTATCATTGTTGAAATAAAATGAAATTATGATATGATTTTAATGAATTTATACTAAAGCCAAATTTTTGTTCTTTTCTCGTTCTAGGAAAGTTATGAATTTTCCAAATTCTACACTGTTGTCAATTTTGTTTGAGAAATGAAATGGCTGAAAATTTATTGTCTGGAATGTCAACATTTGGGAAATATCATGAATTTACACTTGAATTGAAGACTGAAGGTAAGTTTTAAAAATAGTCAAATAGTTCGAAATAAATTCGAATTCAAATTCTTCGAAAGTTCTAAGTGTGTAGAATGATTTAATTGTCTATTTGTTAATTGTCTACTATAATATCGGTTTGTCTCTTCGTTACGTATCTATAATTGCCAATTTGTTTAAAATAGTCGTATTTGTCACTACGTGAAGTTCGTCAAAATCGGTTTGAATTTTCGAAAAGTTATGATTTTGTCCAAAATCATGGGAATTGAATGAAATTTAATTTCTAGGTATATTTTAGCGTACTTTATCGAAGAATGAAGTCAAAGTCTGTTTGTCGTTAATTTTTATGATGGGGTAGGGGTAAAGTTTGGGTGGGTGAAATTTATTATATTGTATATTTCAATGCAATAGTATTGAAATATCTTCTACACTATAACTTATAAATTAGAGAAGAAAAGTTTGTACATGATTTATTTTAAAATAGTTCCTTTATTTTTGTCAATATTTTCGTGGGGTTAAAGTGTTTTTCCTGCGGTTTTTCTTTCTTTCTTTCGTAAATCGATATGTTTAATGATAAATAAATGTATCGCGTTTGCTTTTCGTATTTGTATAATATGATATAGGATTTTCCTATTTATGATCACGGTGCAGGATAAATAGTATTATATTTGGGGGATAGTTTCTAAAGTCATTGTTTTCCAATATTGGGGTTATTTGAATTTTTTAATAAAATGTTAGTCCCTAATGGGTTTTAATTTTGTAACCATACATACAGTATTTAAATCCATAGTAGGTATTTAAATAACAAATGAATTCGTGATCATGGCCTTTTGCTTTTTCAAAATGTAAATGTAATGTGGAAATCTTATGATTAAATAATCTCTAACGACTTCGTCGGTAGGGTCCTTACATACTAAAGTAGCGTAAACAACTTAGTTGCTTCCTTAAAACTAATAATGAACATTTTTAGTCTTCAGCTAAAATCTAAATGTGAAAAATTTTGACGTGGAGATTTATTTTCCGTAGTTAGGGAAATCATAGTTGTTCGAATAATCATTACATATTGCAAAATGAGAATGTATCACTTCGTAATATTCTCTAGTTCTCAAGTGTACAATGAATCATCATCCTAAAACATATAGCTCGACGTCTTAGCAGAATTCAGTTTATCACATGTCTGTGCGTTAAATAACAACTGTTATAACGAGCATCATTATTCCTCACAGCTGTGAACTACATATTTTAATGTTTGGATTATTCATAAAAGTATGATTGGGGTTAATTATACACGATCAATATTTTTAATTTGGTTAAACTTCGGTTTAACTCTTTCCACTCTATTTCTTAATCAAATTTTGGTTTTTTGAATAAGCGTAACCTAGTTACATCAAATTCCAGTTGTTTTGTCGTACCATATTTAGTTAAAAATTCTACAGTATACCGATTTACGGAATTTCGCGTTATGACTTTTACAATGATATTAAAAAGATTCGAAAATATTTTAGAAGTGCCTGGAATTACGGCTAGATTTTCCAGTAAAACTGCGTCGCCTAGTTTGAATTCTAAAATCTTAGCTTTTTGTTGTAAACGTTTGCCTGTTTGCAAGAATCTTGCCTGAAGCTTTTGGAATGCTTCTTTACGTATCGTTTCTAATAATTTGATACGATCGTCGTTATTAATATTGTCATATGGAAGATTGATAAGATTTTGAAAACTCAAATTTGGTTCCATTCCGTAGAGTTTGTAAAAACTCGATGTATCAGTTACAGAATGAATTGCGCAGTTTAATGAAAAAATGCATGTTTGCAAAACTGTGTCCCAATTTGTACCGTCTGCTTTAAGAAAATGACGAAGGCTCAGTTCTAATGACTGGTCCTGTCCCTCAATTAATCCTGTCGTTCTATGTGATTTTGGAAGTGCATAACATACTTTTATACCTAGGAAACTTGCAAATTCTTGGAATTTCTTGCTGGTGTGATATGATGCCATATCAAGATAAAGTTTCTTAGGTAGTCCGTAAAAAGTATGAAGTCGTTATAAATAAAATCTATAACAGCTTCAGTACCAAGAGATGGTATTGCTTTTCCTATTAGGTATCTAGTACACTAATCTGTTAGCAAGATGATGAATCTATTTCCTCCTGGTGTTTTCGTTAATTGACCAATTTCGTCTAGGAAAATGACTGACAGTGCTGGACACTGTTTATATGTTTGGGGTACTGGTATTAAATGTTCCCGGGATTTCCTAGTTGTCTGGCAGATTAAACAAGTATCGCACTATGATTTTATGAATTCTTTCAGACGAGGCATATAAATGCATGATAAAGCTAATGCATGTGTGCTTGAAAAAGAATGATGACCGGCTGTAGGTAAAGCATGCAGGAGAACAAACATTTTGTCTCTTAAAACATGTGGGATACAAATCAAAAGCTTGTCTCCACTGGGCATTCGATGCTTCCTGAAGAGCTTAGCTTCTTGAAGTACATAGTATTTCGCCTGTTTTTGCGTAATTTCATCGCCTATTTCTTCACCTGAAGGATGTTTATAAATATCACCAAAATATTTATCACTACGTTGAAGATTACTGATGTTTACCAAGTTTTCTACCTGATTTACTGTTGTTGTTGCAAAACATTGTAGATCTTTAAATTGAAAGTCTGTTGGCTTGGGTAAAACTTCAGTATATCTACTCAAGCCATCAGCTATATTACGTCCTGAAGGAGTGAAAATTGGCGTGTAATCATATGATGATAGTTCTTTCTGCCATCGTACGAGTTTTGGCGGTAGTCGTTTTTGTGTTTGAAAAAATGTCAAACTACGATTATCGGTGAAAAGAAAAAATGTCTGCCTACTAAGTAGTAATAGAAGTTACGAAAACTTGCAATTATACTCAAAAGTTCAATTTGGTATATTGGAAGTCGTCGTTCAGCATCTGTTAATAATTTGCTGAAGTAAGCAATGGACCAGCAATTAGAATCTATTTTGGGGTCGTCATTGTTGTTACATTGTTGTAAAACACTCGATATCGCGACTGTGCTACCATCTGTATAAATACGTAGTAATTTCTTGGGGTCATAGGGTCGAAGAGTTGGAGCTTCTAATAATTTGTCTTTAAGGGTCTGAAATGCCTTTTCGTGCAACTCTGTCCAAATATACTTCTGTTTTTCCGAAGTAATTGGTGTAGGGGGTGCGCGTAAGTTGCAAAATTGTGGCAAAATTTCCTTAAGAATGAACATTAGGACTGAAAACTTCGTAGTTGTTTAGGTGTTTTCGGTGTTTTATAATTTTGTATCGCTTCTACCATGCGTTCAGACATAGAACAGCCTGACAAAGAAATCCTGTGGCCCAAGACCAGAATTTGATGTTGCATAAAGGTTGATTTTTCTAAAGAAAATCGAAGACCAATATTCTGCATTCGCTTGAATAAGGTTTCGAGTAACTTTGGCATTTCTTTTTCATCATTTCCATAGAGAAATATATCGTCGAGGTACGTTGTTATATGCATTGGCGCTACGTTCGACATGGCCGGATTCATAATTGATGTATATATGGAAGGAGCGGAAGTCAAACCTTGAGGTAATACACAAAATCTGTAAGTTCCTAATTCTGGAAGACAAAATGCGGTGCAATCACGGCTTTCTTCTGTAATTTCAATATTCCAGAATGCTGATTTTAATCTAATTTATTATACCAATATTTTCCTGATATTGTGGAAAGTACATGATGTAAAGATGGAAGTGAAGTAGTCATGAATTTAGCATGATGATTAATATCTCTCATATCGAGAACTAATCTTACGGATGAGTCTGGTTTCTGTATAAATAGCGCTGGACTATTGAAAGGTGATTGGCATGGTTCTATAATCTTTTGCTCGAGAAGGATATTAATTTCTCGCCTTATTTTGTCTTTAAGAGCATATAGGATGGGATATTGTCGACGACGAAACGGTAATTTTGTGTCTAACTCAATTGGAAATTGATGACCTCGTACACGTCCGATAGTTTGGTCGTCCCAACAAAATACATTCGCGTAGGTATAGCATAATTGAAGAATTCGGTTATTTATTTCTGGACTACAATCTGAACCTATAGAAATGCGTGATGGATCAAATTTTATATCTATCTATTTCTACATCATTTTCTTCCTTGTTCAATGTATCACTTCGTGATGCAACATTACAAATAAGAACTAGTGGAACATAGAGTTGTTGAGCATGTCCAATTTCTAAATGTCGGGGAAGTATAATTTTCCGTTCTGATGAATTAATAACTCTAACTAATGCAGAAGGTGAAAGAATAGCTCTAGGAATCAATATTCCATATTTTTGTTGTATTGTCAAATTTGGTTCTAATACGGACTCTTGTCCCATATGTGACTCTATTAATTTTAATGGGATGATAATTTCTGAACGTCTTGGAAGAAAAATGCGTCTAGAAGTAACATACTTCGGTCTCAAATTTGCTTCTATTTGCGATGTTAATTTAGTTTCTAAAACATATGTGAAATTTCGATTTTTTCGGGGTAAGTTCGGATTTCTGCCAATATGTGTTAAAGTCAATGTTTTTTGTTCGTAACTAATTGTTGCCTGATGTTGAATTGAAAAATTACTGCCTAATAAAAGTGTTTGTGGAAAATTATCTAAAACGAGAAATTCTTGCGAAAAACGGGCATTACCAATTTTAAACTTAACTATTGCAATTTTATTTACCGTTATTGTTTCTTGTGAAACACCCTGTATTTGCACATCCTCATATCTTAGCTGCATATATTTAGTTACTAATGTAGAATCAATTACACATGCCTCACTTGCGGTATCCAAAAGTGAATCGCGTTTCCAATTGTCTATGCTGATTGGTAAAAATGCTAAATCGTTATTGATTGTAATTAGGATTTTGAGGACTTTAGGTTTCCCACGTTCTGCAGTGGCCTCATATCTTACTGCAGTATTTCCCCGTTTAAAGGGTTGCTGGTAATTTATCGGATCACTAACTAGATTTGGATTTTGATATGTTGTTGTATAAACCTGATTGCGTCTTTGTCGCGGACCTGATTGATATTGTGGATTTTGTTGTTGGCGCGGTTGGTTTTGCCATGGCGGCGGATATGGACGTTTTTGTTGTTGATTGTATTGTTGCCGAAATCGCGGAGCTTGTCTATATCCTTGATTTTGCCTATTATAATAATACTGATTATTATAATTTTGGTTATACGGATTTGAAAAAGAACGATTTTGATTATATGATGGTTGTTGCTGATATCTTTTTTGTTGAAAATTCGGCCTATAATTTCCATTTTGCTGGAAACTATTTCGCCGATATCTATTTTGTTGACGAAAATTATTGTTATAATTTCTATTGTTGTAGCGAAAATTCGGATCAAAATTATTTCCTTTATAATTATCTTGTTGATTTCTGCTATAATTTTGACGTTGTTGTTTTTTGAACTGTTGCTGTTGATGTGGTTGTTGTTGGTGATTTCAGCGCGGTTGCATTTTAGATTTAGACTTTTATGGATATTGTCGTAGTTGTAATGACAATTTCTTCATTTGAGCTTGTAAAGCTTCAACATCTTTCGCTGTTTGCGGTTCATATTTCGATATATGGATAACATTTGGTGAAACTTTTATCCATGTTTCATCCTCTTTATCAGAAAATTCTGAATGAGAGTCAGAACTCGATGCTGATGATGGTAATGAATGCGAAAAGTAAGAACGTTTATGATTTTTCCTTTTATGCCTATCCTCTGCGCGAGTTTTACGTTGACGATTACGCACTGTATATCGTGTCGTTTCTATAGCTTGTAATTCAGTAAGTAGCTCATTTACTGTTTGAAACGATTTATTCCCTATTCGTTCAAAATAATAGTGTCGCAAGCCATTTGTTATAAGACTTACTGTTGAGTTTTCTTCAATGTCATAATTGAATTTTGCTATCAATGCTTGAATATCGATAACATAATTCGTTACATTCTCACGTTTGCGCTGTATACGTTCGCATAATTTGAATCCGACATCAATTTTAGCACTTGGCTTTCTGAAAATTTGCAATATTTTCTTTTTAAAGTCAGCGTAAGGCAAATCCTGTAAGTGAAATTTGTCTATGCAGACCTGTATTCGGTCCCTGTCTTTAGAAAGAAATGTAGTAGGTAACAGTTCTTTGCATTTCTCCTGTGACCAATTATTTTGTATTGCTACATCTTCAAATGATTTAAAGAAAGATTCGATTGAGCCTGTTTTTGAGCTGAATCGAGGCAAAGGTAAACTGTTGTTATATACAATAACGTTTGGAGTCGCCATATTTGTACTTTCGTCTGAATCAGATGTATGATCAGAATGTCTCGTTTCTTCCGAGTCGCTAGAATTGATGTGGTGGTATTCGCGTCCTCGTGTGTTAACCGGCATGAACGTAACTAGTGCAGAGTTCTTCGTTCATATTACATGTCCTTTATCGTAAATCTGATTTTATTGTTGTCCGGAAATTCGATTCGAAAAGAAAATGCATTACCTGCTTTAAATTTAATTAGCAAGGTTAAAGATAAAATCTTATTTGTCAATCGCTTACAAAATTGCACAAATTTCTGTTTTTCAGAAAAGCTCTTGGCACAAATAAGTAGAAATTCGCGAAGATGTATCTCCTGTTCGGGTGCAAGTGCAATCAATCGCGAATATTTAGGAGCATAAAGACGAATTGACTGTATGATTTTTGCAGCATACAACTGGCACAACGGTAATATCCACGTTTGCATTGTGTGAATATTTTATACTAATGTTTGTCGAACATAAATGATATCTGCTGTGTTATTTGTACTTGATAGTTTCGCATGTAAAATCGTTGATTTGTCATCACTAGTGACAAAAAACTCGATTGTGTTGTATGTAGTGGTTGTAATATGCAACGTAAAAGAATCACCAAAGAAATATTGTGCTTCCAAGAGTGCGGTAATTGCCTTATTTATGAATGTTTGTAGTACAATTACTCGTTGCTGTTCATTTTGCAAATCAATCGCTGAACAAATATGACTCAAAAGTTTGTCTAAAGTGGTGGGTGTCAGAATTTGGTTAACCGTTTTTGTTTGCGCGATATTATGTGCAATATATTGTTGAATATTAGCTACACACTGCGTTGTTTGGAGAACAAACAAGGGGTAAATCAAATACTGAGTTTGGTTATCAATCGGTTCTACGTTGTCTCGGTGAATATTCTCCCATTGTTCGCGTGGAAGATGACAACACATCCTGAAGGTATCTACTAGATTCGAATTAGATCGGACACGGCGTTTTTAAACTACCATGTGAAGGCGCTATTCACCATGTGAACGTCTGGCTTCTTCTTACAGTTCTGTGTTATTAGAGAGAAATTATTTCTCTATTAGTGGGACATAATTTATGTAGACTTTAGGTTTTGTTATTTGAGGGCTGAAAAGAAATCTACTCGAGCGTAACTCAGATAAAGGTTTGAGCATTCGCAAATACCAGAGGGACGTTCAACGTGAGTTAAGTGGAAATTAGCTCTAATATAATGGTAACTTCTGTAATAGAGTATATTCTAGGTTTAGCAATAAAATGGATAACAAGATTTTACATTTTCCCTAAAAGGGCGTAGAATCTCAACTCGAAGACTAATGAACAAATAAGATACAGCACACACCGAAAAACTATATTCAATTCTAAAATATTCAGCAGAGCACGCAAATCGTTCAGGCAATGAAACTATTTAAGCACCAATGTTTAAGAAATCCTTGAAACATACCTTGGAAAATAAAGTTGAAAGTTGTGTTCTTGAAAAGGGCTTCTAAAACTTGTATTAATATTGACTGCTTCTTTTCGGATGAAATTTACAATGCTTCAAGACTTCCTTCTATGGCTTCTTTAGCTGTAGAGCTGTGGTACAGAGTGACAGCGTGAGATAGCAGATCGATTGGCCTGTCGGGGTCCTTTATATACGGTCTTGAGGTGACGAAATAATTACGGTTAATATAGTTCATTGCTCTCTTGTTTGTGCGTTTTAGTGCTCTCACGTGATGATCGTTTGATGTCTTATTAAATGCAAAAATGGCCGCTTAAAGGAAAGTAGAACGATGGGTCTACGTCATAATTTACGTAAGTGTGTGTGTTTTGCCATATATTACCATGTTAAAAGGAGTTCGTGTTGAGAGTCTCTGCCCGTCATCTTTATTATTCTTTAGAATTTACAACAGAGTAAAATATGTTTTAAAAATAAAAGTTAATTATAGAAATATGGTTGCAATAATGAAAAAATAAGAATAAATACAAAATTAACAAGAAATGACAATGAGAGGCGATCACATTAGAGAGGCAGTAAGACCATTAGCTGTAAGAGCTGGTCAGTCAAGTCATCTGAGTAAATTTTCGGACCGGATTACCAGATCGACGAGACACTTATGTCCGGGTCATGCCGGGTCACCGAAAGCGACCTGATTTCATCTCTGCCCATGATCCTAATTATCTGACTCAACCCGACCAGTGACTCGAGTAGTTCTAACTCAACATATGACCCAAGTAGATCTAACTCGATGGACCTCTAACCTGATTGAATTAGAGCTACCGACTCGTGAACCGATTGGGACTGACGAGCGTTGTCAGCTTCAATTATCATTTTAAAAATGGGGGTCATTTCAATTCATTTCAGTTGGACACCAGACATGCAATACACTCAAAATATTTACTGTGCTCACTTCACTATTATCTTAAATACAATATAAGTCAATCCGATATAACAGAAAAAGACGTTTAAGACTTTATTAACATTGATGAAAAATACATTGAAATAAAAAGTTATATTTAAGTTATAAATGCCAGGCTCAAATTACCGCATTAAATCATGTATCGTATATCAAAAATAGTCGAAAAATAAAAACAAATGATATAAAAATAAATACATACGGACTTCAAATTACTATTTCCAGTGTTATTAATGTACATTTTAATACGTCACGATCCATCGAGTGTGCACGCAATATTTATTACATGTGTGAAAATTTATTTATGGTTAAAAAATTTAATGAAATATACGTAAGATGAACATTCACTTTAGTGATAAATATAATGCAGTTCTCAATTATACATTTTAGGTCCAAAGTTTATTTTACATAGTATTACAATGCAGAGAAAGTAGACCACATCATTTCGAAGTTAGTAAATAGTCCGCTCGATAAGCAAAATTATAACTCATGAAGAATTTTTAAAATTTGGTGTGCTTGATGTCCATACCCATGAGTCACTTTTATGAATGGGAGCCACTTGAAATCTCCCCTCCCCCGGAATGGTGGCCATTTTGTTAAAATCGTAGACATTCACGTTTACGCCCGTGGTCACTGTCATAGAATCATACATATATCTCGTTCGAAAGGCGATAAAACACAGATTCCGACGAGGTAAAATTTATGCCCATCGTGCCTTACGTGTAGAAGAAAAAGACAAGCGAAGACGAAATGTTTATAAAAAACTCATTTTTTCTGGAAAATGTGGGAAACTGGCAACACTGGCATCTATCGTATGCCAATAAAAGCACACCAAAATATAACATTCACATTCATGTAAAATATAGCCAACAATCACAAGATAGGTGCAATAGAAGATGAGAAAAAATATATTACTGATAATACTTGCATAACATCCTCTACAAAGGACTTGAAGGCAGAAAAATGACAACAGGTGAGTGGATCTAGTCACTTTTCTAATTATCTAGGACTGTCAATGATACTTAATTCTAAATATTATGGAATGAAGATTCCGATGTGCGTATCATTGATGCATATCGTGTAAAATTAGTAACATAAGTAGACGAAGAAACCGAATTATTAAAAAAAAAAATATTTTTTAGAAAAGGTGGGACGGAAGCAATACTGGATTATTGGACGTCAACAAAAGGAAACTATTTTTGTTCACCTTGCTTAAGGGAATGTGGCTTTTACTTCGAAACAGAACTGTTTGATAGGTAGGGAACCTATAACAAATATATTGTGATTCGGTGTGTGAAGGTGAATATTTAATAATTCTTTAAAAAATACAAAATTTCCTTTTATATCAAGCTAATATTGCAACTAAATAGCATCGATATTATAACGTGCCTGTTTAGTTTACATTTTACCCAATGCATGTTTTTATGTGATATATTAAATATCTCCAATCAGTAATTGAGTTCTATTCATCGAAGTCATCCGTGTCCGTATGAGTTACTTCTGGCACATCCGAATGTTGACGGCTGCAAAAGAGTTTCAGCGCATTAGTTCCTTTTTAATACAATCTATACGAAAAGACGTACAGCCTAATTAATTGATTCACACATTCATTCATTCACTTATCTATCCATCATGCCAAATATTTGATATTTTTAGAACAGATAACGGCTTGAAACTGGAAAGATAATATAATGTAACTGAATACCAAGAAATAGAACAAAAATTAAATTTCAATCTAAGAATGTATTTGTAAGATCATTCTAAACCAACGCAATTCAGTTACAAACTACTTATTTAATGTTCATCTTATAATAAAACTAATCTTTTCGCGGTCCAACATTAAAATATATAAAGTTTAAAAAACAAGTCAAACCTACGTCATCATGTAGAAGCAGTTCTTGCAGTTGGCACGTAGAGGAGGCACGTATTTCACAATGGAGCGTCGGAAGATTCACTTGAAAGACCAACCTGCTTTACATCCACACTTTAGAAGATCACAACAGCCCTGCCAGATTTGAGGAAGAGATGTCCATTTCACTTGCCGTTGCCGTCACTAACCCATCCCCAATTCTCTGGATTAGATACTTCCGCTATTGGATCAAGGCACTGACCTCAAATGTAACCACCCCGATAAGTAGCACGCAAAGTATGTTGTCGTAGTGCTTCTCGCGTTGGAGGAGGTCTATCAAACCGCTTTTCTTCCGAAGTAAAGAGAAAGTGTCTTATTTCATCAATATTCATACCCACGCATTTCTTCTGATGCATGCAGACTAGACATTGTTCAAGTTCATAGAGTACGTTATTTTGTAGTTCTGAAAGTGGAACTGAAATGACAGTAAATGCATAAGTTTCTTTATCATAGCTTTAAGCACTGGGTTTCCCGTAGAATACAAATGGGGGAACGGTGTCACACCCTGTAAACGCGTAGAAGCCCCGAAGGGCAAAATATTTCTCAGAACCAAGCGCTTCCGCAATAGTGTAAATTGGAATGTAACTTTGTTTCTGTCCAGATCCAAATGTAACCCATAGGTGTTGAAGGCCCAAAGTCTTCAAATCAAAGAAGAAAAAAATTTTGGGAAGGACGAAAACATCTGTATCAATGGTTTTATGAGGACAGTCTTGGCTCCGTGGAGAACAGCATCTCTTGTGCTCATGATAACACGTCCATCTGCTTCTTCGTAGGTAGTGCAGTTCAGACCAGCAAGAGAAGTCAAAGTAGTTGCAATATTAGTTTCATATATAAAAGAAATATTGTATGTTTTTAAAGAATTATTAATTATTCACCTTAACACACCGAATCACAACATATTTGTTATAGGTTTTTCCACCTACCAAACAGGGGCTCCACCTACCAACAAGTTCTGTTTCGAAGTAAAAGCCACATTCCCTTAAGCAAGGTGAACAAAAATAGCTTCCTTCTTGGCGTGCAATAATCCAGTATTACTTCCGCCCCACGGTTTCTAAAAAATGTTTTAAAAAAATAATTCGGCTATCTTCGTCTATTTATGTTACAAATTGGACACGATATACATCAGTGATACTCACAACGGAATGTGCATTCTATAATCTTTCCAATGGGGTATATTTGCAGTCCTATGATAATTAGAAAGGTGACTAAATCCGCTCACCTGTCATTTTTCTCCCTTCAAATTCTTAGTAGAGGGAATTATGCAAGTATTACCTGTAATCTATGTTTCTCATCTTTAATTGTACTTATCTTTGTAATTGTTGGCTATATTTGACATGCGTATGCATGGTATATGTTGGTGTGCTATTCTTGGCGTACGATAAATGCCAGTTTTGCCAGCTTCCCACGTTTTCCTGAAAATAGGTGTTATATTATTTTAAAAAATTGTCTCCGTTAGTCTTCTTCTTCTACAGATAAGGCACGATGAGCATAACTGTTACCTCGTTGGAATCTGTGTTTTATCAGCTTTCCAACGAGTTGTATGTATGTCCCTATGATAATATTGACGGTGAACAGGGGCGTTAACGTGAACGTATACGATTTTTTTTTACAAAATGGCCACCATTTTGGGGGAGAGGAGATTTCAAGTGGCCCAAGGGTAGGGACAATAAATACACCAAATTTGAAAAAACCTTGACAATGTGGAGTATTCCTGAAAAATTTGTCGCTTACCGGCAAAAATAAAATACAACAATAATTTCACCAGACCTTGTTTAACATACAATTCGCCGTTTGAGGCTACTAACATTAGATTTGCAAGTCTTCACCCTCGGAGAAATGTTTTATATATAAAACTTTAACTTAAATAAATGTTACTTTTAGGCAACATCTCCCCAAAATGGATATCTGGTGCCCGGAATACGGTATGTCCGATTAAAACCCGACGCTTGGTAACCTTAGGACTGGCCCGAACCAACCTTTGACCCCAGTTAATCTGGGTTAATCTGACCGGTGACCCGAAAATATCTGACTGAACCCGACCAGTTTGACAACACAGGGGATCCTAGCTGATGTTTACGATATTGTTTATTGTTTCTTGAGACGAATGGCAGTAAGGTACCTAAACTAATATTCTAGCACCGTCTTTCTGGAACCTTGACCGAGGAACAGTAAAATTCGAGGATAAGTAACAGCCTTTGGTCACATTTGCTTTTTAGCATTAAAATATAGTTCTGCCTGACGTGCATATCAAATACTTTCATTTGTAATGGCATTGAATTTGTGAAAGAAAAAATAAAGAGCACCGATAAACAAAAATAGCTAAGGCGTAACAATTCTTTCTTATTGTTCCCGGAAATATACATAACGTTGGTATACCTTTATGACAGTGTTCCATCTAGCGGGTAATTGCAAAATTACAGAGCATGAACGTTCGTCTTGAAGGCTATTTTGGCAACGTGTGAAAGCAGAATATAGTTGGAAGGATTTACAACATATTATCTAATTATTGTATCTTTATACTTGGTTAAACATTTCTCTTCTATCTTTCTATACTTCAGATATTTCTTTTTTTCGGTAATTGATAACAACAAAGTAAGTACCGTATATTAATCACCCACAATGGATATTGTAATGATTTTAATTTAAAATAATTATAATGCAGAAGATTCAGTGGTCAAGCAGCTGTTAAATATTCGCTGAAGTAGTAAAGTATCAAGGTTGTTCAATGAGTATTAATAGAGGAGGAAGGATCGGTTGTTTGCATTAAGTCAAATCATCGTCAAGAAACGAACTACTTCAATCTCAATAATGATTGCAAAAGTAAGTAGCCTATTGTTAAGTTGTATTTACTCTTGTTTGTACTGACTCGTGGAACACCCAAGATACATAAAATAATAACAATGTTCTTTTACATCTTTCACGCACATCTTTACTTATAAAATTATATTTTCCCTTTTGCGAAATGTAGGCTATCTAATGAATATAAGAAATTTTGCAACGGAAACATCACCTATAATGTCACAGAATTTCATTACCATTACGTGACAAACAGCGTGGCAACCATATCAATGGGAAATATGTTTTTAAAATAATGGCTTTAAAATCTTTAGAGCTGTAGAATGGTTTAGTGGTGAAATTTAACTCGTTATCAAACAATGGAATGTGTGATCTTTATAGTGACATGGATCTCTAAAACTATAAATTGCACCATTATCCAAGTACGTGCCTCACGTATGTTTATCGTTGCACGTAATGCCAGTGCTGCTCCTACAAATTCAAGAATACAGAGTTCAACTTGTCAGAGATGAACGTTTATATTATGCCATGAGTTCTATCCGTGCCGATTTTGTATTTTCCTTTTTGTTTATTGTTGAAGGAGCTTAATTGTTTAGGTTTGGATATTCGTAACAACAATTAAGCTGTTTCAAGAATAAACAAAAATGTCAAGGATAGTATTTAAGAAATGATAATGAACTTTTTTTGACAGTTTGAACTTTCCAAGCTTTTACTTGTAGGAGTAGCATCGCAATTTCGTCTAACGATAACAAATTCATTTTACAGACGGATATAGTACTACCATCTGAAGTTAGAGATCGTTGGTCTACATTGCATTTTTACCTTCTATAAACTAAAATATTTGACCACCACTGGGTTGTTTGAAAAATATTTAAAAGCTATAGGCAATTTTGGCTACGACTAGATGCATGACAATGGAAGAATTAGTGAAATAAAGAAATTGGAAAGAAATGGAAGAACCTTAAGAAAAGTTACTCACACTGTGCTTTTGTGCCTCAAAGCGCACAATGCATGATCCGAGGTCGAACCGCAGACGCCAAGCACCAGAGGTGTGGGTTCTACCTCTTTGTTAATATTTATTTATATTTAACAAGTGCTACATAGGGTACTATCGTACTAATATTATTTTATACATTAGTATTTATTTGGAAATAAAATCATAACATTTATATTTATGTTCTTACATGCAGTTCTCATGATCTTTGCTATGATTATATTATATTTCTCCCCAATTTACGTGGACGTTTACCCATTCTTCTATTGCATGTTGTAAAGTTTCAATTTTATCACGTTTTGTAGATTTCGAGCTCTTTTAGTAACTCTATATTGTGTAATCACTTTTTGGTTTCCCAACTTTGATTAAATATTTCATACCATATGGTTCCAAAATTAGTTGAGAGACTTTTCTTATTGATATTTATTCACAACCACTGAACTTCCGTTGCCCTGATGGTTACAGGAGTTTTCAAGATAAAAGATACAACAAATTATTTTATATTACTTTTATAGGTTTTTTTGGTTATCACTCTCTGCGTTTGTGCGGCTTTCGCTGCTCAATATCCGATGACCCAAGGAATGGGAGTTCCAACGCAACAACAAAGAGCTTCTGCACAAGGAGGAGAAAATATGCAAACTGCTAATTTTATGTGGGGTGAGTACGAATACTGTATTTAGAGAGGAAATCAATATAAAATACTTCAATATAAGGTAGGGGGTTTCAATATGGACCAGCTTAACTTCCTTATATTTTCACAAAGGAATACTATTTATTCGTGCGAATCAACTGAACCTTCAAGTTGGGAGACTATTTGCACAAATGAAAAATAATTAATATGATTCCTAGAAATATAATAACATAATAAATATAATAAATATATATATAAATATATATATAAATATATATATAAATATATAAAAATATAATAAATCGAAAACTATAATGTTGCCAGTGGCCCATATTGGGAACATGGTATTCCGAGTATGGCCCGCTATAGAAAATAATAGCGTATGGCAAAAGTGATGTGTAATCTTTCTGTATTACTCATATAAGCTACATAGTGAAGCATACATAATTTATACGTAATTGCAAAACCAAGAACTTTGTATTAATGCAAATTGACAAAATTTGTGAAAAACAAGTGAATATACAAGAAAAAATATGAGTAAATAAGAAGAAGTTAACAACGTCCCGTCTCAAATGAGGGACAAAGAAATGGTCCGTGACCTTTAGCGGTGATTCCAACACATTCTTCATGAACGTATTTGCTCTACGACACGCAAAGATGTATGTCTGCAACCTTGTATCCCGACAAATCTAACAAAACCAAGATCCACAAGACTTGGAGCAGCTCAGTGTAGGTTCTTCAGGACTATTAAAAGCAGTTGCTGAGGTTCTTTCCCTTTTAAACTTGCTTTGAAGACACTTGATGTCACTTTTAAACTTAATGACACTTGCTTTGTTTTGGTTTTAATCTTCTTATTCTTTGTATTGGAATTTATAGCTTCCTTATTACCTGTTATTATCTACGTTTTAGTTATTAAACGTTATGATCATGAGTTTTCCACTTCTTTCATTTCTAACAGTTATGACTGCATTTTGTTAAATATGACGGTGGGCCATATTGCGTGCTATTGGCGTCTTTACTTTTTCTGGCGCCTGCTAGTTACACAATACAGTACATTGCGTCACACACATTTTATATGCACATATGCTCACACATATGTTCACATATGCTCACATTATCCATGAAAGATCTATATTTATGTTGCCATTTTGTATCTTAATTCTTCAGCTATAATAGTTAGTGTGAAAATGTACACGGAAATGTTTCACTTTTAACTTATTTAGTTATCTTGAAGTATTTGCTACTACATATTGCAACGCTAAACAGGTTGTTCATTAGGTATATTTTGCATTTCACTCTTCTCTTAACTTCAATGACGAGTAAAAAGTAAATATGATAGACATTACAGGAGGGAAGCAAATGCAGCAGTTCATACTCCCTGAAGTACCGAGGTAGTGCACGGTAAAATATTTTGCGAATGTTGTTTGATATAACCAGTAAAGTTTCAGATATATACGTAAATATTTCAATTGTTGCAGCTGTGAGTGAATGAAAGCTGTCGATAAAGAACTCTGAGAGATTTGTCTTGCATGATTGGAGATTCTCAATATTCCTCTTGCTGCGTCATTTTCGCACATACGCAGAAAGAGAAAAAGGTTTAATATGGTAATGGAACATGCAATTCTGATCTAATGTTTACTGCCGCCAATTAAAGTACGTATTTTAATAGCAGTGAGATATTCTAGTGAATAGGCCTTGCGATCCCTACTTGGCAAAGAGAGAAAGTTATTAACATATCGTGAGCCCTGCGAGTAAATTTGTTTATGTTTTGGGATTCACGCAGCGCTGGACTTGTAAACAAACAATCCGTGTTCTAGTCTCACTTGAGGCTTCTATTTTATTTGCTGAAAATGAAAATTGTCTAGATGTTCTTACCTAAGTTACTGAACATGTCCATGCCAGTATAGTTGCATAGCTTCTACCAGTAATGTTAGAAAAGTTAACAGTGTTTAAGAAGCGATAGATATTCCTGGAGCAAGGTCCTTGGTCCAATGCCTCTGATCACGGACCTTGGATAAAAACAGCAGCTCTCATCCATTTTGGTCCAGATTTTCTAAGGTTTTCCTCATCCTACCCGGTGAATTCTGGGATGGTACAGTAAGAGAGGCTCAGACACACATTATCCCATTATATACCCCAGAACAGTACTTTAAGCTTGCGTTGAACGTAGCCCGTAGTTTCTACTTAACCCACAAACATTAAATTAAAACGAATAGAGCTTCATTAAGTAGCGGAACCAGTTATTACGCAAAAGGTTTTTGCTAGTCTGATTTCATATTTATTTCAACAGTTGAATCCTATTGTAATCATGAAATTGAAATAAAATAGTTTCGCGCGAAGTTTCATATGTAAAATATTCACTACGTATAATACTATAAATAGATCAAATTATGACCGATATGAAGTGCTAGAGAATCTGAAAGAATTTAGAGCGATCTTTGTAGTTTATTCTACACTTTCCATACGTGCTTTCGTAAAATAGACCATCAAATAACTTTAAACCGTTTCGATAAAATAAAGATTCCATTTACAAAGTAACGATTTAAGACAAATGGTTTTATCAAAGCAGCGTAAACTTCAACAGCAGTTGAAACCAAGACACAATAAAGAAAAGTATTTTAGCCTTTACGTAATTTTGGTTAGACCGGGAAAGAGTTTGGAAAATTATATTGGAAATCGTCAACGTAATTGTTAGAAGTACCCACCCCGATATTTCCTGGTATGACTGAGGATAAACTCTGAAAAGCACTAAGTCAGGAAAGAAGGCCACTGATATATATATATATCAGTACCTTCCGATTGTTAAGAGAATGCCCGCTCTACCACTTTCATTGCGTTCGTTTGTTGGAACCAGACTACGAATTCCTGCAATAATTTTTTGTGCTTTTACTTATAAAAGAAATAAAAAGATAGTTGTTCATATATTGAGGAGTCCTTGTAGTATTACCGTGCACTTCAGTAGCAAAAATTCATTGTAAAAATCGTCGGCTGAGTTGTAAGGTTCTATCTAACAATAGAATCATATGAAGTTAGAACCATATAATTCTTAGTCAAGGAAATAGATTGAGATAAATGAAGACCACATTAGATAATAGTGCTTCGTAAATTTTATTAGTTTTACAGGATAATGTTTTAAGAGCTTACAATTAGCACTAAGTATACATGCACACCAAATAAAGGTTTGCTTGTAGTACATGGATAATGCATATTTTTTCAAGTTTGATATTTTGTTAGAAAGGCCTTTGAAATAGCTTTCTGATGGCACTCTTATCCCAATTTGTCCTAAAATGGCCAAGGCACTGTGATCTTTTCTGTGATCTTCATGATTGGCTCATTATAATTTAATTTCCAACAAAGCGTAAAAGGTATTTTTTTTTAAATATTAAATTCGAAAATAAATCTTACATGATTGGTATTCATATAATGTTTGTGTTTTTTCCGTTACAGGAATGCCTTGGTTTCCATTCTGGGGTTAAACATCGAAATTAACTGACGATTGGAGTGGAAATTGGAAGTTAACCTCTGTTTGGCGTTTCAAATTTTAGTGCACAGTTTACGGAAATATAATAAATAAATAAATAAGTTTGTTCTACACAGTTAACGAAAATATAATAAATAAAGCGAAGCATGAACAAATATCTTTTATTATCCTCTGCATCCTTCCGGCAAACATTTTTTTCCTTCCTTGAAATTTCCTATTCATTCAGAAAGTAAATGGTTACTGTGGTATCTACAGCAACATTTACTAATCTTGGTAAGAATTAACCCTGATTAGTTAACATATGCATTCTTGTTAATAGATGAGATAGTAGATTATACTTTATTGCACATAATTATCAACAAGAACAATTAATGACAGCTTTTCGATCATAGTAAACCTATTATAACCCTAATTAATATTTGATCATAATTAAAATATTTTATTGTTTATTCATATATGACTATCGTATGGAAGGAAAACTATGTGAGAGAGGTACATTTATGTTATAACCTCAATGTCCTTTATTCGAAACTTGTCAATATATGAATGAAGTACCAAATATTGTACACTCGAAACAGTGCCTATGAATATAACGTCTAACAAAGAACTAATTCAGGAACAAAACTAGAAGATAATAGTAGCCCTTAAAATGCATGGAACGTTTTCAGCGTTTGTGTGTTTACCAGCTTCAAAAGTTTGAAACAGTTTGGAATACTTATCAAAATAAATCGAGCAACAAAATCAAACCAAATAAACTAAATGAAATTGTAGTTGATTTTCACGAAAATTCGAAATGAAATTTACTAGGAATTACATACTATTTTCAAATAATATGGAATCCTTTATATATATATTTGGTATTACAATTGTTTGTGACACAAGCTAAGACTACTGCAGAAGTCTTTGTGGCAAGTAAAACATAACGATATAATTATTGATGTCAATAAGAAATTCGTTACAAAGCTTGTTCCCATTTGTTAAGTCAATTACTAAATTATCTTAACTACTCTTACCAAATTAGTTGATAGATGATTCAGTACTTCCTTTCCATCAAATGCAATAAATATTTTTGTATAAGAAAGTAATAGCTTTGTAAATGTGTAAATTTCGAAACGTAGATTCAGATCAACTGGTTTCTTATTTTAAACCATGATTTGAAAATACATTTTCTGATATACATATTTGACATCATTTTAATTTTTGATGGAGAAACGTTTGCGATACTAGGGGTTCTAATTTTACGTCAAAGTTTCCAAATCGAATTTGATGTTTGTACTTAAACGTATCATGGTTTTATTGGAATTAATATTTCTACTCTTTTGTGACAATTATTTTAGATTATATGATTAAAATTGAACGTAGAGAACGATAAGTGAAATAAGGACGAACATGTGCCGTAAATAAGTAGACATTATAACAATTCTGAAAACGATATAAAAGGAAAGTTTATTTATCCCTCCAGACCGTATTTTAAAAATAATCGAGTCATTAGAACTATACAACAACAGAACACAGTATACTGGTTTAAATTCTATGAATATTCTATTATTATTGTTAGTGTGCATAGCATCATTATCTTCGTAATCATGCTTATCCTTTCTGAGTTAATTGCTAGTCTAACAAGGGAACCTTATGAACCAAGTTCCAGGGTAAGAAGTCAGAATAGGTGATTATTTTTTTCGTAGCATGAGTGTGCGAGGCAGGAGAACGGGTTAAGGGTGAACTGGTGCGTCGGTCCAGAAAAACTGTACCCGTTTTCATTTGCCAGTTTGTCATAAACAAAAGCAGAGAATGAAGTGTAACTTCCCATTATTATAGGTAATGCTGTTCTACACGAGAAGCGACTAGTGTGAAGCACCGTCAGTGTTGGCCAGTTGTAGACATTCGCAGTGTTGCCAGAATATTAAAAACCTGATAATATCGGTGAAAGCAGGGAGTATAACGATGAAGTCAACGTCATTTACTGACAAAGTATAGTTTATCTAGTGTTGTATACTGCTTCGCCAATACTATTGTAATAAGCACAAAAAGCAAGTAAAATAACACAAAACAGCAATGATGCGAATTACAAATGAAATCAAGACATAAGTTGAAAACATATGATAATTGGTCATCAAATGCTGTTGATTCCATTGTTATAGGAACTCGCTTTCCTCTCTTCTCTCTTTCCTTTTTCAGTGGACACGTACGCTAAAACAAAATTATTTCCTACTTTCTTACTTTCACCTTTCCTTTTCGATGTCTATAAACATATTTTTGGGATGAAATATTACAATTCTTGTGGAGTGCTGATAAACCTGTTGTTCATTTTTATAGGGATTCTAATGTTTTCTTTTATTTGTCGTTTTAGGATGAACCCGAAAGTTGCCATTCGCCTGCTGGTTCAGAAATTTGGCACATCTGATGACGCATTGCAGATCGGGAAATGCTCGACCAGATATGTGCCGAGTTATTGGATGAACGAGTGATCGTTGAGCGGTATGAATCTCTGACATATGAGGACGCTTCAGACCTGGATGTTGACTCAACTGATCGTGAATATCGTGATGAGGATATCGACATGACATAGCAAGCCATATCAACGCAACATGTGTCCGAAGTGTCGGATGAAGAAGAAACACCGTCATCTCAAGGCAGTAGCTCATCGTATGTTCCGTGACAGGAAAGAAAGAAGAAAGGAGTAAGCGAACTGTCAGAAGAATACAGAGAACGGGCATTCCAGTACTGGACAAGCACAGTTTGAGGAAAGAGAAGATCTCTGGCATCTGTTCGATCCAAGTTTTCAAAGATCAAATCGATTGGGGTGATGCAGAACTATGAACGATCGCGAGAAAAAATGAAGTGTTTGAGCACTTCAAAGAAATGTCTGCACGAAAATGCCATAATTCACGACAGAACAATCAGATAGTGGGCATTGCAAATCACACGCCAGATTGATCCAGATGATGAACTAAATTTCAAGGCATCAGATTCATGGATTTATAAGTTTAAGAAAAGGACCAGGATCGTCTCGCGATCAATTACTCATAAAGTGTCAAAGACCTGCGCCTCAAAAGAGGAGGATATACAGCAGAAATCAGATGAATTCGTCAGAAAAATGAAATTCTTGATCAACGAACGACATTTGGTTCCCAAACAGATCCTGAACACAGATCAAAGTCGTTTCGAGAAAGAAATGCATTCAGGACGAATACTTCTACTAATAGGCATTAAACGAGTATATGCTACTGTAAGATCTACGTCGGCAACGACGCACTCATACATGATAATGCCTGTAATCTCAAGGGACGGAGATCTACATTCGCCGATGTATATGCTTTGTGCAGAATCCAGCCGGAAATTTCCTCAAAGCAAACCAGCTGATCCATCAAATATT
Organism: Lepisma saccharinum; assembly: GCA_022664845.1. Classification (NCBI taxonomy): domain Eukaryota; kingdom Metazoa; phylum Arthropoda; class Insecta; order Zygentoma; family Lepismatidae; genus Lepisma; species Lepisma saccharinum. The sequence continues at coordinate 25,384 of JAGDQP010025063.1, forward strand.
ATGTCTTATGCTTCTGGCTCTGCTAACATGAAAAAAGAAGATCAGAAGATAATGCTGACTAATGTATTTTGGCCAAGTGTGTCTACTTTATACCAAGAACCCATGCTTCTACTTCTTGATTCGTGGTCAGTTAATACGGATGAAGTGTTAATGCAACCAACAATTAATGAAACCATTAGTGAATTTGAATGGCATTTGATTCCACCAGGATGTACAGGACTCATTCAGCCACTGGATGTTTATTTTTTCCGCCCGTATAAAACATTTGTTACGTTCGTGACCGATGCCATTATCGCGATCTAAGAGTTCAACATCTGGCATCGGGACAACTTCATTCGTCTCCAATCCTTCACTCATTATCAGTTTTCGTCCCCAATGTTTCGAAACATTATCAAGGACAAGTACTGGTACAAGTCAGGATATCTGGACGAAAAACAGGAACCATTCAGGACGCCGATGCAGTACTGCTGTGACCCTGTCCCTTCTCTTTTGGAACCAGTTAGGCGAAATTACCCGGAACTTGGTTCGTAAAGTTCCCTTGTAAGACCTAATCCACTTTTCTCCGAAGATTTTGTCAACTGCTCAAGACATCCACGTCGCTACCAAAACACTTACTTTCATTTACCCAACATTTTGTTAGTCCCGTTGTATGTCGTTTCTTTTCTCTAGGAAGCCAGTGTAGAACATTTCTCATCCAGCATCCATCTTTTCGTTTATATCTATGTGACCGTCCCATGTCGACTTCATCCTCTTTACAGCTTTGATTGCATCTTCTAACTTAGTTTGTGACCCTTCTAATTATCTCAAGCATACAGGTTTTAATCTATTTATGGCCTTTAGGTATCGATGGCCCAGGGCCACAAGTATCCAAGTGTTCATGCAAAAGCTTATCAAAGGATTATTGCTACCAAACTGGCTTCCTGCATTCTTTAATCATTAAAACTTCTTCTTCACGGTTGAACAATTCTAAACGTGTTGTTAAATTGCACAAAAAATGACTGTTTTAATTCATTATTTTCTATATTAATTCCTGGTTAACTACCATTTTTATGTATTTAATTCTTACAAGAAATGGCATTGAATTCGGTAATTAATGGGTGTCACACTAGAACTTTCACACTTTTGATTCAACTTTAACAACCATCGTAATAAACTTCGTTTGTTGTGTCAATTTAACAGAAAACGGTCTCGCTGGGAAATTAAAACGTATTGAATAAACAAAACCACGTTTTCATGTGAATATTAAAAAAAACAGAAACAATTTAGGTTACATTGAATGTCTCTTTATTATATTTTTGAACCCAAAAATCACCGTATCTATAACAACCAAAATTTGCACGATTATAATGGGGCACTGTTAACAGGATTGTACGCATAAAAATCATCGTTTTACAGTTACTGTGACAAAAATAGGCTATATTAAGAACATACTTATATGAACTATATTAGGAGAGTATCACAAACAATACGATTGGAATAAGGGCCGCAGTGGGTCCGTTGGTAGAGAGCGCACCTCTAGGGCTAAGAGTCGTCGGATCGATCCCTACTCATGCCATGTGGGCTTTGTGGTGGAGAAACACTGTGTGTGTGGTTATCCTCGGGGTTTTCCCGTTTCCTCGTACTTTCTTCATTTCATCAATTTATCCCATCATCATCCATACGGCCTGAGCCGTAGTTGCCTAAAGGCCTTAAAATAAATTCAAATTCAACGATTGGAATTGGAATAAGAAGTAGTACTCTGCAAGAGTAGTACATATGATATTATACTAGCAGAATTATTATTAGTAGAAATGCATACTACTACCGCTACTACCACTACTACTACTACTACTACTACTACTAATAATAATAATAATAATAATAATAATAATACAGTGACACCAGATGAAA
>JAGDQP010025064.1:2496-15395 GCA_022664845.1 Lepisma saccharinum
TATATGAAAGTAACAATGGAATGTTACTTTCATATATTTCTATATATGTATATAATGTAAAAATATATTTTAATATTTTTATTACAGACTCCTTTATCCTAAAATAAATACTAGCATGCGCCGGAGCTACGTTTGGCTAATTGCGTAACACTTTGGGATTTGGGCTACAAAATATCAGCTTGAGCAAAGTATAAACTCCGAAATCACCCGAAAAACTCAATAAAAAAGGACTTTCTCAACGGTTCAAATTAACTAGGAAAACGTCATCAGTTGAGCACAGATATTTGGAAATAAGATACGTAACCGGGCTTCTAATATAACACAAAGTTCGAAAGTGCCGTTTGCCAGGTAGCCTTCGTGGACGACTGGTCAAGACGTGAGAGGCTCGCTTGGCGAGCTAGTGTGCAGACGTGTTTCAGTCGAGTTCCTGTGATTGGCGTCAAACAGCGTTTGTGCTTATTTCGTGTGATTTGAATTACATACTTTTGTTTAACAAGTTATTTAGTGTATATTATGGCTCTATCTTCAAACACCATTCGAAGAATTAATACCATACAATTGGATATACACGAATTACGAGGACGATTACCTACGCTACACGACGCCATTGCCAGAGACCCAGGTCTACTTCCGCATGAAGTTTTGTCTATTGAAGTGGATTTTTATTTAAAAAAGACATTCATAAAGCTACAGAATTATTCAATACTTCAAAGAGCGTTAACAAAGTGTGCTGGACAATTAACATATGAATGAAATAACAAACATACCGGTGAGTGAAGTGCTTCCTGATAACATATCTATTGCTCTATGGGTCGTGCCACTTGAGGTGGAAGACTACCACATACGACAATACTTTAGTGAATTTGGATCTGTCGTCAATATCCAGCGTATCCCTTTCCCCAAAAATAGTATTTACGCATTCAATGCCTATTCTGGGAAGTGTTTAGTGACTTTTTCTAAATTATATCGAAAACTACCCACGTACTTTTCCATACACAACTTCAAAATCCAACTTCTTGTGCAAGGCGTGAAACTTAGTACGTTAAAGTGTAAGTGATATTCACGCTGATCATACCCCTAGGACATTAGATCAGAATACTTTCCAACACCCTATAATTCCCTTATTTAAGGAAACAGAATTTCCGATATTGAGTACTGCAGAGCAAAACCAGACTTCAGACAAACGAACAACTACTGGCAATTCTGAACACGAGACAGCTGCGGAAGGTGCCTCCAGTTACGTGTTAGCAGCAGGTGATAGTCTGAAGGTCAGTGACAATCGGGAGTGTAGACAGGAGTCAGTTATTGAATCAACTCTTCCAGTAATTTCTTTGGACAAAGCTCATAATAGCGTAACAGACAATAGTGTTCTGCTGGTTTCCCCGTGTATTGATAACATTAGATTTGGTGAAGTTCGTGAGTGCAGTGTCATACGTGCCGGGAATAAATTCTGAAACGGTACCCTCCATTCCTGTTAAAGTTGATGCTAAGGAAACAACAAGTGGTTTTGAAAGCGTTCAATTACTTTTCCTGTTCGGAAGCGACAGCAGTGAAGTGCAATCCCCAGTAGTGCTTGAGTCGGTGTCCTCCAAATCAAAAGTGAAAAAAAAATAACAAACAAAAAGACAGCCGAGCTGCTAAAAGAGCGAAAACTTCCAGATCCAGTACCGCAAGGAATACTCGCTCCCAGGTGGCGGGGGCAGGAAACGATCAGGTACAACCTGTATGTCATAGTAATTAACAGGCCACGCAGGTACGTAATCCTTAGTTGTAATCAACGAAATATTGTGTGCAAGTGGACATATACGACCGTACATAATGAAATTTTCAGTGTGTTTCTGGTGTTATGTCATTTTTAGTATGACAACGATCCAAATAGCGACGTTTAATGTTGCCCATGCCGAATCGGAAACGAAAATAACATTGTTAAAACAGTTTGTGCATCAATCATATTTACATGTACTTACAGTGCAGGAAACAGTAGTCCCGATGTGGGACATAACTAATTATGACTCTATACATAATTTTCATTTACAGACCAAAACTGGAATTTCAATGTTTGTCAGAGGAGACCTACAGTATACTACTCTTTTTATGCATGAATCGGGCAGACTAATATCCAGAATGTTGCAACAGGAAATAATAATAATAATAATGGGTGTGTATTTACCTAGTGGGACGAGTAATAAATGTCATCGCGAAGATTTCTTAGAAAATGTGTTGGCACTGGAACTGCAAAAATATCACAACTATCTACTTAATATCATGGGTGATTGGAACACTACTAGACAGAGCAAGGACAGTTCTACCGGTGTGAACATCAGTTTGACATTACAGAAACTATATCAGGAATTTCAATTAATTGATGGTTGGGACGCGTTGTTCCCCAGAGACATAGGGGCGACTTATTTTTACTCAACGGGATGGTCGCGACTGGACGTCATCTATTATTCTACTCATTTTTAAAATAAAATCAAAACAATCGCAATACAGCGGATGCCTTTCTCAGATCATGCATTAGTACGATCTACAGTGCAAACTGATCTAAAAACTCATTTCTCTCCCAGTTTTAGGTGACTATTCAATAATCAAGTTTGTGAAGTCAACGAATATAAAAACCTCATAATGAACTTATGGGTGCAACATAATGAAAAACCTACCAAACAGCGTAATATTCAACTATGGTGGTGTCAATTTAAGAAAAGTGTAAAATTTGAAACAATTTATTTTTTTAAAAACTAGAGCTAAGTATGGAAAAGAACAATTACGAAGTGCCTATGTAAATTTGCAATATTACAATCAATTAGCTCACAATGACATCAAATGGTACTCTAAGGTGAAACAATTACAAAATCAAATACGATTATGTCACATGAAACACATACAGGCTGTCCAAGTTCGCTCTAAATTAAATCAATTAGGTATTCATGAACCGGCAGTTTATCCTGCCATAATTAGTGAAAGAAAACGGGCTATATGTAAAATTATTAATACTTTCATTGATACTAATGGTAACATTTATGGTGTTATACGCCAGCATTATCTCAACTTCTATAAACAACACACGATACAGGGCCGAGCATCATTCTTTTCTCAAGTAGAGTTAAAACAGCTTACTCTCGACCAACAACATACATGAAGTGCACCGATTACAGATACTGAAATTCTTCTTGCCATTAACGATATGAATAACAATGCTTCGCCAGGGCCTGATGATATAGGACTCAAATTTTACAAAACTTTTAGTCAACAATTAGTATCTTTTTTGGTCAATTTGTATAATTTGTAATTAGGAAATAGAAAAATGGTTATGGAAATTGCTCATTCGTACGGTGTTCTGATATCTAAAGTAGGCCAGCACAAAGGTAATATTTCCACCAGGTATAGAATGATTTCTTTGTTGAATACGGACTATAACATATTATTAAGAATATTTACAGACCGGCTTAAACCTTTGATGTCTGTGTTAATAAAGGACAGTCAGGGAGGTATTACTAACACCAAACCTTTACAAGTAATGTTTGCCTCTCTTCGGGAACTCACCCAGGCTTACCAACACTCAATAATACCAGATTTTGCTGTTGTATCGACTTACTTTGCCGATGCTTTCTCCTCGCTCAATTTAGCTTATTTAATGGACACCTTACGTCAATTGCATTGTCCTGAGCAATTTATACAAATGATGACCAATATATATGAGGTAGTTCAATATCTCTGAAAATAAATCAAAGAGTATTACCTGCTTTTCGTATGGAACGTGGACTAAATCAAGGCAGTCCCATTGCTACATATATGTACACATTAGCAATGGCTCCTTTAACGCAGTATCTGACTAATAAATTGCAGGGTATATTTTTTCAGAACACCACAATAAAGGCTATGGTTTACATTGACGATGCGATGTGGATATCTCGGCCGTTAGCAGAATTACACGTGATTAATGAAGGCTTGACACACTTTAGTGCCGTGTCAAATATCAATCTCAACAAAACCAAAACAAAAATATTGCCATTTCAGAAGACAGGTAAGGTAGAGTGGAACAAGCATGGGGCCACGGTCTCTCAACTTAAATTTTTAGGAATATGGTGGACTAATCATAATCCGCACACTATTAGCCTCAATGCTGATCATTTACTTCGCAATATTACTGCATCATTGCAAATATATAAGCAATGTTTTTCCACACTCTTAGCTCGAGTGAAATTTAACAATGTATATATTCTTAGCAAGGCGACCCACTACTTGCGATTGTTTCCGTTGCCAAATAATACTTTTGCGGCAATTTCTACGCAAATTGGTCGTTTTATATGGCGTTCAAAAGCATTGAGAGTGTACAGAAAAACTTGTTATTTGTCACTTGACAAGAGAGGTTTAGGATTAAAGAATTTGCTGTTACAAGGGAACGCATTGTTAATTCGTCGCACTATGCAAACTTTTTTACAATATCCCGACACCTTTTCTGCCAAAATGTTAGAAGAAATTTTCCGACGAATTGGTGATCAATTACCGCTTTCTGTCAGGAAATGGCAGGGAATCTTGCCATATTTAACTGAAACTTATATACATATTGTATATTTATTTCGGGCTAAATTGCCACTGCAGACATGAACTGTAAAACAATTTTATGCATATTTACAAAATACTGGACCTGGTTTTCTCCCAGCCATCGAAAGATATTTGCACAATATATGTTCGGATGAAATATGGCCATATTTAATAGAAGTCAAAGATAATTACAAAGTGTTTGAAAGTCAATATCAGGTTTTACATCAAATTTATCCTGTATACAATAGATTGTATCAGCGAGATATTACTGAAACTTCCAATTGTAAACTCTGTAAAAAAAACGATACTATATTACATAGAATTAGAAATTGTGGCAAAATCAACCCTATCTGGATTCACTGTAAAAAAAATCTTTGGCGCATTACGAGAGTAGCGTCAGTGAATTATTCCGATGCTGATCTTGTGTACTTTTTAGCAATCCGTGTGTATCCGAAAGCAAAAAAGAGTTATTTTTTGGTTAATTGCGACTACAATCGAACTACTTTTAAGTTCACCAGAAACCACTAATGTTCACTATTATGTTGATTATATTAATTATCAATACAACAATGTGTCAGCGAAGTATCAAAACTTATGCAAAGGAAATTATAATAAGACGTTTTATGTTTAGAATCTGTTCTGTCAAAGATGTTTGTAGTCAAATAAGGTGAGAGTTGGAAACAGTACCAACATTTTTCTAATGCAAGAACGTAACAAAAAATTGACCATTTCGGCACACAGGAGAGTTACATGGTTATTGTTGTAAAATTTTGGGTTCAATAAATAGATATTATTTAAAAAGACGTCGGCTTCTTGATTGGGAGGTCCTGAGTTCGAGTTCTCCCCTGGAAAACACTTTTTCTCCTTTTTTCGTTTCAAAATTTTTTATATGTATTATTTATTTATTGTTAGAATGTGTATAAATAACTGATTGCTACTGAAAGCTAGGATGTATCTGAATCAAATTTATTATTAATAATTGCTTTCTTGAATTTTTGTAGATTATCTTAAATTAATTTTCATGGGTACGTTGAGGTTAACTATTCGCCCGGTGTGCAAAGGAGGTGCACGGTGCGTCCGAAGGGTGCGGGCCGGCGGATCCGCTAGGAGACGCAGGCGCCGGTTAGCTGAGGGCATACGCAAATGTTACTAACATGCTATTCCATATGTCAATTCTCTATTTGGTACACATAAAACTCATTTTATCTTTATCCTATCCCAATCCTTGTACTGTTCATTTACACGGTCGAGAGAGTCGTAATAAAAATACTCTTTAAAGACATCCATTTCTTAAACAATTCGTACTAAAAAGTAACAAAAATAATTTTGTTTATGAATTATTAAAAAGAAAAGCATGTCATGTGGCGCGCAGATTGAAGGATTTATAAAGTGGCAGTATATGAGAGCGCGCTCCATGTTTTTCTTTTTAACCATGCATGAACAAATTTATTTTTTGTTACTTTTTAGTACGAATTTGTTTAAGAAAAGGATGTCTTTAAAACGTTTTTTATTACGACTCTCTCGACCGTGCAAATGAACAACACAGTGATTGGAAGAAGATAAAGATAAAATGAATTTTGTGTGTACCAAAGAGAAAATTGACAGGTGTTAACACCATTTTTGCGTATGCCCACAGCTAACCGGGGGCTGCGGCTCCAGCTCCCTTCGGTCGCACTGAGCCCCCTCGCACACCTCGCTCGGTGTGCATCTAGATACATCTTAGCTTTCAGTAGTAATGAGCTATTTATACATATCCTAGCAATTATTAAATAATACATGTGAACATATAAAAATATATTTTTAAAGGAAATAAGAAGAAAAAGTTTTGTCCCAACGGAGATACGAACCGGGACCTTCCACTCAAAAAGCCAATGTCTTTTCGAGTCGTGCACGAAGGCAACCTGGCAAAGGAGGCTTTCGAACTTGTATTTACAGTGCACATGTTATGTAAGAAGCCCGGTCACATGTCTTATTTCCAATCTCTGTGCTCAACTGATGACCTTTTCCTGGTAACTTGCACCGTTGAGAAAGTCCTTTTTTATTCAGTTTTTGGGTTATTTCGGAGTTCATACTTTTTTCAAGCTGATATTTTGTTGCACAAATCATCAAATGTTATGCAACCAGCCAAACCCAGCCGCGGTGCAGGCTAGTATTTATTTTAGAATAAAGAAGTCTGTAATAAAAGCATATTAAAATATTTTTTTACAGTATATACATAAATAGAATGATATGAAAGTTACCATGGAATGTTGTATTGTCACCCGACTGACGTCGATATGGAAAATTTCATGATTGTATAATGTCAAGAAATGAGTTAAATTAACGTTGTAAGATTTGAGGACCCCACGAACCATTTAGAGCTAACGAAACGAATCTAAAACACCTTAAAAGTGACAAAAATGCCGTTTTTTATTTTTTAGGTTATGCTGTACTACTTTAAAAAATCTAAAATAAATCATGGTTATAGAACCACTAAACATACATAACATTATATTGTTTTCGAGCCAACTGTTGTGCTGGTTTTAAATTAAATTTTCCAATTTTCTAACCTGTCTCAAAATTTTAATTTTGCGCCAACATATCTGAAGAAATATCATCTTGTAGAGATTGAAAAAAACCTTCAATTTAAAAAAGCAGGTCATTGTAGGTGCAAATCTGACCGAAATATAGCTAAACTACCAAAAAACACTTTAATTTATTATGAGGTTAGGTTAGCATCCTTAGAGCTGAACTTTGGTTGAGAGCCATCATTGTTGATGTTGAATATGGTAGTATATTTTATCACGATTCCTTCCAAGTCACTTTCCACCATCTTACCGTGCTAGGCCCTTTGGACTTTTAAAAATATATTTAAAGTAAAGGGTTGCCCCTGCCGATACTCGTACGCGTGTCCTTTCATTCAAGACCTTAATTACCAGCCAACCGAAGGAACCTTCCAACCATGGTTTGTCCGTTGTATTTACGGTGCGAACACGCGAAATTGGAACAAATTGACGTAGGAGGCGGTTAATTAGTTCGTACAAAACTGCGTGTTATACGCAGCAAAATCTCTTGAAGAACATGTCCCGGTCGCGAATTTTTTTTGACCAGTCTAGTTTTTGAGACCCTTCGATTTGATTGGCCAATGAAACGGTGCTCCAAATGGTAAGTTAGAATATGCCAACAGTACTTTCGCGTATACCCACCACTAAACGAGGGCTGCCCCACCCGCGTTCCCTTCGGACTCACCGTGGCCCCCTTGCACACGGGGCGAATAGTTAACCTCAACGTTCCCATGAAAACTAATTTAAGATAATCTACAAAAATTAAAGAAAGCAATTATTAATAATAAATTTGAGCTTAAATATATTTTTAAGATAAAATCCTCCCCCCGTCGGAAATGGAACCCGGATCTCGTAAGCCAACGTGCTACCAGCGTGCCACGCTGGAAGCTTAACACCGACGGTTTCGCCGTTATACTTACTGTCATCATTCAGAGAATCGTTCCTTTAGAATTTCAAATAGTCGATCAGAAAAAAAGCTAGCCGCCAAGATTCGATCACGGGACCTCTGGATCAGCTTTCAACCACGATGACCACCAGACCAACCTACGTGCTGCCGGAAAAACCCTTCTCAGTGTTAGTTCAAGGAGCTCTGCGCCTACCCGAGAAAGGGCGCCGTATTGTTTCCATCTGAGCTTGCCCTATGCTGTGGAGGAGACTAGCTCCTAGTCAGAGAAAGTCCTATTTTCGAAAGCTTGAGATAACAAGAATTAATTTAGACTTACCTAACCTTCACGTGCTCTTGGCCACTAATTTTATTAAATTTCTTAATGCGTACATATATATGTAAATAAAACTAGAAAATTCATTTTTCTTAAAGAGAGATGAACAAAACCACAACAGGATTCCATCCTGGATTCTGTTCATTTGGTTTCCGACATGCTACCAATACACCAAGTTGGCAACTGAAAGCACCTGCTTTGAAGTAATATTTAATTTTTAAGAAGTAATCCACCTGCGCGAGAATGGCCCCGCCATACTATGTTCATTATAGTACATTCTATGTTTAGACACAACTGTGGAGGAGGGCGAATGTTTCTGAATAAAAAATCTTGCTACATAACACAACTTTTAACGAGACATGTATCTGGTTCCTGATTGGCCTCCTGGTGTTCCTACTGGTCTATGGGTATACATAGATGTAGTATGTACAGGGGGTGAAAAGGAATCAGTGAATGTTGTTAATTAAAAGTTCACTGTAAACGGTATCGTTTGGCTGGGAGGAGGCCAATAAGGAACATCCATTGTTTTACCTTATTTATTTATTATCGACTAGAGACAGGAAGTTAGCATTGCTAAGCAAGTGGAACAATAATCCTTAACTGTAAAGAACAGTGACAAGCGATCAATTTGCAGTTGCCAATTTGGAGTATTGGTACGACAGTTAGATTACTAAATAAAGAAACCTGGTTTGTTACCGTCGTGGGAGCAAGTTTTCTTCTTCTTTTCTTTAGATCAAAATATATTATCTTAAATTAGTGCTCAGGGAACGTGGAGAGAAGGTACTGAAAGTTAGGATGTGTATAAATAAAACGCTGACAGTAGCGAGTTTAATGGCTGATTTAACAACTTCTTCGTTATGGTCTGTATGTCAGGCTTTCATTCTCATGGTTCGATTCCACGACCGGATTTTCAATTATTTTCTTAAGGAATTACGGGTTGTCAATGATGTTCGCGATTGCTCCTGAAAGAGATTTAATCCGCAAAGGGAGAAAAGCACAAGACGGAGAGAGAGGAGGGCAGGGGAGAGAGATGAGGACTGTATATTCTTAACCGTCACAATTTCATTTCCATGTCTTGCGCCATTTTTCTTTCCTTCTTTATTTGTTTTCTCATCTCTTTTTTCGCTCTTACTCGGTCTTCTTTCATGCTTTCTCTCTCTCTCTCTTTCTCTCTCTATGTGTGTGTGTGTTTGAACAAGAGAAGAATGGGATTTCTGCATATCTATCTCGTAGTTCTCTAAATTTTCATCAGCGACTCATTCCTTCTTCCTCCAAATGGAGGGATATCCTGGCATTCCATACTTTTGCGCATATTTGTACTGTCATGTTGGTTGTCTAACTATTAGGCGTACAGTGAGACAGTTCTACTGGATGAAAGATCAAGTATTTCTTATAACTCCAACCTCCACTTATTATTGTGGCCTATTGTAAGTGGCCACTTGTAACATTGTGTTTGAGTCAAACATTTCTTACTATAGGCATCATCCAACATATGAAAATTTTGTGCAATTTGACATGACATTTCACAGATATTCGATTTCCCAGTATATTTTCATCGATAATAGTTGAGACAGATGAGCATGCAGAAGCCAGAATTTATTTTTCTTTCCACATTTTTATGGCTTCAATATGGAAAACCGTTTTCTCCTGCCTTGGAAGCCCTTGACTAAAATCTTGAGTAATGTTCCAGTTTCGATAACCATTTTCTATTAATGTTGCTTCTTTGAACCAAAAGGGATGTAGTTCATATACGCATGGCAAGATGCCACATCTCTTACCATAGAGTACGCCAGACATTTAAACTGTTCATATGGAACAGCACGACAGAAACTCTTACCGGTTTCGGAAATTCTTTTAGCATAGATTGTTTTATTGGCTGGCCCTTTGTTTCCAGGTCACAATTTTCTTTGTTTCTACTCTTTGTTGGCGGCGTAGTTCTGTCATGTATTGTGTAATGCAGCGTGTTTATTTTGGTTACATTCAATTATTTGCACTGCCCACAACTACTTACTTTGTGTTCCAGTCGTGGATCCCTGCTCGTAAATAAACGTATCTCCTTGCTGGTAGAGATCACTTTACCTTCAGAGATAGTCATTCACATTCTCTAGGCTGAATCTTACAAACGACACGTTTACTGGTCTCAAAACCAAACAATGTTCTTTCTATATCTCAGACAGGAACAAGTAACTAAATGAACAATTAAATGGTGCCGACTAGGCTAGAGCAAAACGCAGAGTCATCCAACAGCAGTGTTAAGCGATGAATATAGACGGATGAGTATCCTACAATTGAGGGGCGTTTTCACCAAACTCGGTATCTACAAAAACATGTTTTTCACCGTTTCAGCTGTTTTTTAAAAATAAAATGCTTCCATATAGACACTACGAAATCTATTTCAACGCCATTCGAGTCTCCTAACCCCAAAACATTAGGATATGTTAAAACCTAAAAAAAAAAAAAAAAATGTAGATACCGAGTATTGTGAAAACGCGCAGATGAATGCACTGTGTATCGTATAATTTACGGTAGTTCGCGACATTAGACTGAAACGACAGTTGGTGACACTTGTAAAAACAAACATCTCCTTTCCTTGAATTATACTCGTAAATTTATACACGAATTGTCATGATAATTATAAGATGATTAAAGATAAATATAAAACAAATAGTGGTGACTACTTTTTAATTTGCTTACTACGGAGTGTATCGACTGAAATGCAAATTTAGCTCCCTACTAAATCTCAGAATTATTATTAATCCAAATTCTGAATCCACGTTTGCTGAGGGAACGCATCATGAAAGAGCAAAAATCCTTCCAGAGCAGACGCCGCCAGTACTGGCCCCAACTTGGCTACGGGCCTGTTTTGAGATACTTAGACCTATATTTAAATGTTTATGAATAACCAATCTCGTATTTTTGGACAGAATTTCTCAGACAAGAGAAACAAATTCCCCAATTTTAAAGCATTCTACTCTTCCTCAAGAAATGAGACAAAGATATATATATATCTGTATATATATATATATACAGATGCTTATCAGAATAATGGAAACACCTGTAGTTGGCAACACGTCAGATGTATATATATATATATATATATATATATATATATATATATATACTCCAAAGCGAGAAAACTTTTCCCAATTTTAAGCAATTTCCACTCAATATATATATATATATATACCATATATATTAAAATCTCAATTTTAAGAAAAGGTTACTCGGTGCACAGTTAAGAGAATAGGTTTCCCAAAGATGAATATTACTCTCAATTATAAGAAAGTGTTTTTAAAAGAAGTAATGGTCACCACGAGAAATGAGAGAAAAGGGATACAAGCATTGATCCTTCCAGGATTTTCAATTTGTAGGGTATAGGGCCAAAATTGGGAGGGTGCAACCAAAGTTTTGCATGCTTTCTATCGACTTTTTTACCGTAGAAAGTTAATGATGAGGCTGTGTATTCCATTAGAGGCCGGTTCTGGCAGAATCAGTCGTTACGAGTATGTCACTCACGGAGAGAACAGAGTCATGAAAGCGCATGGGTCTTATTGAAGAAGCTCCCCAAAATATAGTTTGAAGTGTTTTTGGGATTTAGTGTTAATTTTATTCCATTGATACAAAACAGCTGTTTCCTTTTAATCCAGCATTTAATACTTCACTTTATACTTTAATTTAATGCAGTTTTCTATTTTGACTAACATGAATACAATGTCAATGGTGATGGTCATTCGTCTCATTTTTGTCTCGCACGCATTTAACCACTAGAGTCCCGCCAAAGATTGTATGAAAATCCTAGACCCTTAGTTTTATGGCTTTGACCAGATTCTAATTATCGTGATGATTTATACCTCATTGAAATGCTCTTAGATTGTAAATTCCAACGAGGTAACCATCATGCTCATCGTGTCCAAATATGAACAAAAAGAAGAAGAAAGGCGAAAATATTCTTTAGAAATTGTGGGAGTTGGTTACTTCCATTGTGCATTGCTAAGCCGACACAAACTACGTCATTACATATCGATGTATGACGTGATTTGTGTCCATACTACACTAACTTTGAGCGCCTATAAGTCTGTCACTATCTATGATACGACATTTTTTAATGAATGTTTCTCTTGTTTTGATGTGAGGAATCACCCCTCGAAGTTTGACCCTACTTTGCAATCACCCTGTATATTATCTAGAAGAAGTTATAGAGACGCTTCGAAAGCGACTCAGTATTTGTGGCCGGTGAAATATCATTATCTTTGAGGATGATATGGTTCTTTTTGCAGGAAATGAAACATCGATTAAAAAGATATTAAAACAGCTGCAGAAAAGCTGTGAAGAGCATGAAATAAAAATAAACGTGAATAAAGCAAGAGAGATGGTAATTGGAACATATCTTCCATAACAAACATCAAGATTGGAAGTGAAAAAGTAGGACAGGTATTTGCGAAGTATCATAAGCGATTATGTCAAATGTGAGAAAGAGCTCAAGGCGAGAATAGCGATAGCCTAAGGAAGAGAATCCTTTCTGCGGATTAGGGATGGACACGAGCTCACGTGCTCTTGGCCACTAATTTTATTAAATTTCTTAATGCGTACA
>JAGDQP010025064.1:15795-27272 GCA_022664845.1 Lepisma saccharinum
AAATTTAGTGGGGGGCGATTATTTTGCATGTTAGGTAGATTTCTTTAGGAATATGTCTAATTCAGAGACTCTCATGTCAGAAATTCCGGAAAGTTTCTATGTAGTTTCTCCGATCATCATCCCCTGACACGAAAAACACCCTCAGTTCAGATGTTTATATATACAGGGTGGACAAAAATGAATTGTCAAAACTTTAGGAACGGAAAGCTCTCATCAAAATAAGAAAAAAAAAATGTCTTTGTAATTTGTCAAATTCCGCTTAGTTTCGGAGCTACAGGCTGTCAAAAACATGGGAAAATGAAATTTAGAGCTTGATATTTCCAATACCATTAACAGTACAACTGTGGCAATAAGGTACCCCCAAAGACTTTCAACCTGCTCTATCCAAAAATGCTTATTTCGAAATTGTGCGATGGCTGCGCAAGGGATTCCCCAAAGGAACTAGGGAATTCCCAGAAATTCTCTGAAGTAAAGGTAGGTCAAAAT
The DNA here is from genome assembly GCA_022664845.1 of Lepisma saccharinum. Classification (NCBI taxonomy): domain Eukaryota; kingdom Metazoa; phylum Arthropoda; class Insecta; order Zygentoma; family Lepismatidae; genus Lepisma; species Lepisma saccharinum. The sequence continues at coordinate 16,282 of JAGDQP010025064.1, forward strand.
GTGCATGAATGTGACGACTTTGAAGCAGGTAACTAACAATAATTCGTTGGCGCCAAGTGGATGTTTCAAACAGATTCCATTTCCCGAGTGATTTTAGTAAAAAAAAAAAAAGGCGTTGTTGCGTAACCAACAGGAATCAGAGCTATTCTCTGAACTGGTATACATTCAACGAACTATTGATTTATTTGTTATCAGTGACAGAGAATGACACCTGGATGGCGATGATTAATCATGTAAACAGTGCAGTATAGGGCAATAAACGGCCACAGTGCTTAAGTGGTCACAGGTGTCAGATCATGAGTCACAGCTACAGTTCCGCGTTTGTGTCCCGGCTGGTAATCAACTTTGTATAATTTGAAAGCACAAAACCAAAACTTAATGGCAGCAAGATGGAATAAGGTTCTTGGTTAATAAAACAACCCATAAACACAAAGTATGTAGGCTTTTTTAGGGGAAAAAAAAAAGAAAGAAAGAAATGAAGACAAGGGAATGTCACATACTTATTAATAATTATGAATGAAAAAGGAAAGAAATAAGAGACGTTTGAATTCAGTTGACATAACGTGCAACAATATTCCAAACGCATTTACGTGTGATCGTCCTCTTGGATTTGTACGTTTGGATTTTGGAATCTGAACATGTTGAGATCTGCCTATTCATCCCACACAAAAATAAACAAATAAATAAATGAATGAACGAGAATGGTGAAGTGTGGTTGCGTTTCCATTTGAAAGTTTAGATACTGAAATTTGGAGCAAGAAATTTTGAAGGAAGAATTGTGTAATTCCAAAATAACAGGTTGTAAAGAAACTACCATGCGTGGTTGCACAAAACCAGAGATATAAAGTTTTTATTCTTTTTATACAGAGTATAACTTTAAATAATTCTTTGACGATTAGGGAGATGAAATGAAGTTGAATAGGCTGCAATGTTCAAACCGAAACCTTACTTGTCATGGACCAGCAGAAAAATGTTTCGGTGAGTAAATGTTGGGTTCAATTAATTAACTATTTTTATGTGTCTTTTTAGAAATATATCCGTCTGCAAGTGGAGAAGGTTCTTTACTAGATACCAGTGCTGGATCTAGAAATTATCCTATGAGGGCAAAGTTAAATTTTGCCCCCCCCTCCCCCACTGTTGCCGCTCTATCTACCGTTTTTTAGCCAAACAACACGACCGGCCAGTGCGACGGCCACAACATTCTCTCGCATCACGTAATGTACTTTTGTTATCTTCTCTGGAGCCTGTCGTGGCATCGTTATTACTAACTCCAGTAAGGCAGTAGACCTACCCATCTGACATGAATCGCGGATTTGAATTTTAGAGATAAAGGTAGGTTGTGTGGAATAATATAAAAAAAATGTCTTTGTGCTCAGGTATTGACATTTTGAGCACGTTTAGGTCAATTTCAAATTAATATGTAATTTTACTTCCTTTTAGGAGCTTTTATTTTTTATTTTTAGGCGTTTGCAGACCTTTAAATGTGCCGCGCGGGGCGCTTGCCCCATCTGGCCCTCCATTAATTCCGGCACTGCTAGATACTATGCATTTGCATAATGCATTCAATCGAAATAAGACTTTGCCTTATCTGTCCCATTGCTTCCTTGGAAAGCTGATGGACAGCAAAAATTCTCTCCCAACGACAAATATGTATTGGTGCAAAAGGTTGAAGAGTTCTCAAATTTGGCAGAAGTGTACACTTGGGGGCCCTAACTATAATGCGAAATTTTTTGCCTTGAGGGACCGCCGCTAAAAGGCAGTTTTTAGAATAGATCCTGTAGGTTTTAGAGATTTTTTAAATTGAAAATTGGAGTGGATTTGCAATGTAAATTTTCTACAAAGTTACTTATATAAAAATTTTGAAAATGTCGCCATTTTGAATAAAAAATTGCGGAAAAACATATATATTTATGTAAAGTATGCCCAGTCCAAACCACTGAAGATAGACAAACGAAATTTGATAAGCTGATGTATCATCAAGAATAGATTACGGGAAAATTGCAAAACTCGGAGAAAATCGTCATCTTCAATCCAATATGGCGGACAAATCATATATATATACAAAAGAACAGAAGAATACCCAGGCAGAACCGCTGAAGTTAAATAAACGAAATTTGGCATAAATGTGTACCATCAAGTGTAGTTTGCGAGAAAATTACGAAATTTGAAAATATAATCGCCATCCTGAATCCAATAGAGCCGAATAAAATATATGTGCATATCTTAGATATGTATATTTCTTAGATATGTATAGATATGGCGAGTCTTTTCAAATTTCAATATTTTATGGTAAACTACACTTGATGACAAACTTTCATGCCAAGTTTCGTTTCTCTGGCTCCAGCGGTTCGGGCTGGGCATATTTCGACATATATACGTTTGTTGGCCATATTGGATTCAAAATGGCAACTTCTTTTTTCAAATTTCGTAATTTTCTCTCAAATCTATTCTTGATGGCACACATTTATGCCAAATTTAGTTTATCTAGCTCCAGCGGTTCGGTCTCGGTGTTCTACAGTTCTTTATATATATATATATATATATATATATGATTTGTCCGCCATATTGGATTGAAGATGACGGTTCTCACCAAATTTTGTAATTTTCCCGTAATCTACTCTTGATGATACATCAACATATCAAATTTTGTTTGTCTAGCTTCAGTGATTCGGACACTGAACACTTGCACTGGTATACTGTTTTCCCGCAATTTTTGATTCAAAATGGCGGCATTTTCAAAAATTTTTATGTAAGTAACTTTGTAGGAAATTTACATTGCGAAACCTCTCCTCTCAAATTTTCAGTTTAAAAAATGTTCTTTAAAACCTACAGGAATGGAGTTCTATGCTAAAATCGGCCTTTCAGCCGCCATTTTTGAAGATGGCGGCGCGAGCGGCTGTCCCCCAATCCAAGGTTACAAATTTAGCATTATAGTTAGGGCTCTTAAGTACAACTGTGCCAAATTTCAAAACTTCTCAACCGTTTGCACCCAAAAAGTACCTAATGACTGGACTATATAGAGACGTCATGTAAAATCCGGACGGATAGCGGATAATTTTCGGATGTCGGCTAATATCCGGTTAACGAGTAATATTCGGATGACGGATAAAATCCGGATGGTTAAATGGATACCGGATAATTTGTCATCTGGTTGTCCGGAAATTTTGGCTATCCCAAGAAGGCAGCATAGAGACATACTGCAGGATTTGGCTCGATTTGTTTAGTTTTAGCTCGACTCGACTCGAAACTCGAGTGAATTTCGAGACGAGTTTCGAGTCGAGTTGGACAATGTTTGTCGAGTCGAGTTGAAAGATTTCTCTTTTAAGTCGAGTCGAGTTTAACGAAAAGTCGACTCGAACTCGCTCGTGTCCATCCCTACTGCGGATCTCTGAACGAAGAGTTACGAAAAAGATTAATTAAATATTTTGTTAGGGGTATTGTGTTGTATGAAGCGGAAATGTGGATATGGATAAGTATAGAAAAAATAAGCTGGATACAGAAGATGCTAAATAAGGAAGTAATCAACATAATAGGCGAGATACGAACAATACTGGAGATTATCAAAAAGAGAAAAAAATGGTTAGGACATTTGCTGCGCAAACATTTTATACTGAGAAATGCAATTGTAAACTCTAGTGAACTGTAGTAAAACATAACTTTGGCTTGCCGCATTGAAGAAAAGTACCTAAACCCAGTATAGTGGCGGAGGGAAATAAAAAAATAACACTTTACTAGTGCTCGGTGTCTGAATATTTGAGCACTATAAAAATAACTCTGCCTGAGCATGAGATGCCTGTCGTACATAAATAAAATAAAAGATAAATAAAAAAAATAAAAATATAACATCTTCAAACAGCCAACCACCCATCATTCGATATAGACAAAGCAAGATTGCATTAGCAATACACAGTTGTGTCGGTTCAGCGCCGTGTTGGTCCAACTCCGTGTTGGTTCAACGCAGTATTGGTCAAACGCCGTGTTAGCTTTACGCGGTGCCAATCCACGCTAAAGTTTTTTACAAAAAATATTATCACATAATTATTTCATTATTATCAAGATTTGTGTTTTACGGTGTTTGTCGTACGCCGGATATTATTGTTGGTCTAACGCCGTGTTGGTCCAACGTAGTCTTGTTTCCGTGTTGGTCAAACGCCGTGTTAGTTCAACGCCAACTACAGAACACGGATGATTAAGGATTTTCAAGGACCTAAGTCAGCGAGAAATAACCGGCCCAAACATAAAGAAAACGTGTGAATTTGTACAGTCCCTTCCTGAGATAAATACTTTCGTAGAGAGGTCATTTTTAATACTTAATAACTTCTGGAGATCAGAGAAGCCATAATTGACAATCGAATGTGTGAAAGTTATGGTAATTATTCAAATGAATAATTTTGAATTTTGCACAGAGATGTATGAAAAAATGAGAAAGAAAAATCAACGTCGACTCACCCCCAGCAGAATAAACTTCAAGGAACATTGTGCAGACATCAAAATTTTCTTATATAAAAGTTCTTTTTTAATATTTCGCTGTTTTTGCCAAAAGTTGTAGCACAATACAGTGATTTGATCAATTTCCTACTTTTATGCAAACCCATGCTTCTGTTTTTAGCCGTGTATAAACGAAATTATTTTTCGCTTTTCAGTACAGATTATTTAAGAAAAGTATATAAAAGTTTTTTTAAAATATATTTTTCTAAGTTGCTTTCATAGTTTCCATAATCACTAACTTTGATTAAACCCTTCTAATTATGTTCAGATATGTTCTTGACATATGTATGGAAAACGTTAAATATAGTTCTTTATTTTAAATTTGATAAAAACATGGGAACTATGTTTGTTGTGCACACCTCGTACATATTTTCTTCGACCGTCTCACTTGACTTGAATTCCTTCCTCAAAAAGGAGTTTGAAAGCCAAAGATAGTCGGGATTACTGTGTGTGCAGTTCCGGTAAATATGTGCCATCTTCAAAAAAATTTGAATCGCCCCACTTCTCTCTCGATCGTCTTATCTAAGTTACTTCATTTCCGTCAATAAATACCTATAATGTACAGATTTTTTAAAGAATCTAAACTTTTGAGTTTCCTTTGTGTAAACGTCGTGGGTGACATTCTAAATTTTTGCGAGGAGTAAAAAAAATACTTATCTGGAATAAAATTCAAATATCACACAAGTGTTTCACACGGTCCAATTGAGCTTCCTGAAACGGATACAAGATCCAAATGTAGTACTTACACTACACTTAAATACTTTATGTAGGAATCGGTGAACGGTTAAAGAAAAACTAAAGATATGTTCTAACAACTACCACTATTTCAAGTGGACAATCAGATCTACAATATGTATATGTATACATAAAATGGTATAAAAGGTAGAAAATAGTAAATATTTACATAATAGAATAGCAAGTCAGGCGTACACAAACATCACAAAGACAATAAACAAGCGGCAACGTTTCGTAGAAGCTTTTACACATGGTAGGAGAGAAAATTCACAGAACAGACTGATGCGGTAGTTGTGCTAAGGAGACGCCATGTTGCTAAGGAGAAGAGATAGAAAAACAAAACCCGTTTCTCATCAGTACTTGCGCACTCACAGAACGTCGTCAACTGTCTTTGATGTGGACTTTTTTTTTTCTTCCCCAATCTCTGTGTATGTGTTCAGTTAAGGGTCAATCCATATGAAATCAACCAATTGGTGTTGCTGACATATTTTATTTTACTTTTACACATGCATTTTCTGTTTATGTATGTATCTGGGAGTAAAAAATGATTTATTAAAAACATTTACTACTACCACTAGGGATTCTAGCAGCCATTTTGTTTATGAGGGTCGGCCGTTTTTGGCGCTTTTAGAGGTTAGCGATAAGTTAAATAACTTTTTTATTCATTAAGATATCAACTTGAAATAAAAACCTTCTTACTCTGAATGACACCACCTACAAATTATGTTATGACCAAAAATGTAAGTTTTAAGGAAATAACCTAAAACTTATCTAGAAAAATGTGTTTTGATTAGAATAAATTGAAGAATTTAGAGATTTTTTTCAAAGAAGGGATTAAAAAACAACTTTAATGTTTTTTTTTTTCCTGAAAGATATAATAGAGGATAAGACTTTAAAAAAAAAGATACCTTTTTAATGCTTTCTTTAGGTTTTATGGGCCTTCAAATATCGCAATTTGTCCAAAATTGCCGATTTTCAAACAGGTGTATCTCAAAAAGGACTGAATCAAAAAATCTGAAATTTTCACAAAATACTCTTCTAGTACCTGCTAATAAACACACAAAATTTCATCATTAAATTATTTTTTTTATTTGTTTATTTTGTATGGATTGACCCTGAACTCTTTTGTCTACAACTGAAGAAGGCAGAAACCGAAAATTTTAAATGACTTTATAGTGCTACGTACGTGTATAATTGTGTTCGTGTTCTTCGTCAAGATACTACATAACTACAATTCCTTTCCTCTCTATTCGAATTTCACACACACACACACACACCTACACACACATACACACACACACACACACATATATATATATATATATATATATATATAATAATAAATCACAGCCATATTCAATCCACTACTGGATCAGGCCTCTCCCCGAAGAGAGGAGTTGGTCTACTGCTCCTACGCTGGCCACACGGGTTGGGAGAGGAGAGCCGAAGCTCTCACTGTGATCGCCACTGTCTTTTATTGACAGCAGCTCCCCAATTCTCCTCACGTTGCTGGGTCAACACCGAAATTGTTGAGCCCCCACCGGGAATCGAACCCGGGACCGCTCGCACTGAAGTTGAGCGCGCTAGCGACTAGGCCTGCAATAGCTTATTTAGTGAAGTTTATAATCCTAACATTTAACAATATTTTCTGGTGTTAGTGTTTGTAAAAGATCATTATGTTGTCACTGTACTACTATTCCAGCTCTTCTTAATATTAAGCAAACCATGCAACAAAGACAAGTGACTGGAAGTTGGAATGGAAAAGATGAATTACCTGTAAGTATATTATCAAAGTGAACAATGTTGTTACATACTCTTCATTTATTCGCTATTACGCTGTAGTTGTAGATAATAAAGTACGCAAATGCGTGGGCTTAATAGAGAAGGAGAAGAGGTCGCTGTGGCTCAGCGGTAGAATGCTCTTTTTTATGCTTGGGATCGTCGGTTCGATCCCAGCTCATGCCATGTAACCTTTTTGGTGGACACATGTATGGGTTTTGTCGGGTTTCTCCCGTTTCCTCCCATTTTCTTCATTTCACAATTCTTTCATCAACATCTATATAGAATGAGATAAAATTGCCTAAAGGTCTTAAATAAAATTCAATTCCTACAGAAGTAGAAAGTATTCTTTCCGTGTCTGGAGTGGCGATCCTCAAGTGAGATGATAGAACGTTAATTCGGGGTTTTTGGTGCTAATATTGCATTAATATTAAATGGTATCATTATTTTCATTCTTAGTGGTATGGTCTTTTGAGAAAGATGTACGGGCCGAAATGGGACGAGGAGACTGTATAATGAAGAACTCCACGGACTGTACGACTCACCCGATGTAAGAATAATGAAATCACGACGACTAAGTTGGGCAGGTCATGTAGCTCGGATGGGAGAAAAAGGAAGACTATATATATTCCATCTTGGTTGGAAAGCCGGATCGAAAGAGACCGTTGGGGAGACCGAGACTACGTTGGGAAGGCAGTATTAGAAAGAATCTTCGAGAAATAGGTGTTCGTGGTGAAAACTGGCTTAATCTTGCCCAGGATAGAACCCGATGACCATCATTTGTTACTGCGGCTATGAACTTGCGAGTTCCGTAAGCCATAGAGTGAGTAAGTGGTATGGTCACTATCAATAAACTTTCACAAAAGCCGTTCTTCAACTTTCCCAAATCAGGCCTTTTATTAAAGTGTAATTAAAATGTTAATACTTCTCTCTACCGAGCGTTCCCAGCGGCAGCTCATTGTGGCTGTGCTTTTTCCTGAAAGTTTTTCCCAGTCTCACCAGGCAGATGCTGGAAAGGTACTTACAAACTAGGTCTTGGTCGACTATCTTATAATATCCTTCTCCTTACCTTATGTTGGTCTTAGCCTCAGATGCCTAAAGACCTTAAATGAAATTTAAATTGAAAACATTCTTGCCTCTGGGAAGTGTTTTCTGATACATAGTAACTTGATACTCGATACCCGGTAGAGAGACAAGTGGTTCGGAGCCCACTTTAAACTGTAGAGCCCGTAGAACGTCTCTACCTCTGCTAGTAGGTAATGGGAAATTACCGTCGGTTCGCCATGCGCATGCCTTCTAACTTGCCTCGAGTAATACATTCATCATCATTCTTGCCCTGCAATCTTTATTTACTAGTGATAGTAAAATGTTACTAATAAACACCTTCTGGGCATTTAAGGGGAGGACGTTCAAGCCTTGCTTCTTTTGTCTGACAATGGAGAGGGGGAATCAGATCCAAGATGTCCACTCTCTAGAAAACCTAGAATACTTAGGGAATTTTATAAATCTGGAAAACTCAGGAAAAATATAATTTATGGGGGAAACTCAGCGAAATGTATGAGGTGGACATGCCCACAGTTGGTAAGAGCACTGCCCCGGTAAGGCGGTGTTCCTGAGTTCGACTTCCACAATTACTGACCGGATTTTCTCAATGTTTTAAAATCCTCTAGTTCAGTGGTTTCCAACTTCAGACTAACCGACGGTCATTATTATATTCAGAACTTAATTGGTGGGCCGCAAATAAATCAAGCGGTTAAAAAACTTTTAAATTTAAAAAGGTGGTAAATTACTGTTTAAAATTCACAAGTATCCCACTTGTAAGATATGTTACAAGTCTTTGTTATAATATTATAACCTGGTATTTACTGTTGTAGTAATACTTAATTCCATTTTCACGTGTTATTGAACGTGCATAAAATTTATGCCATTGTCCTGTATTCTGACATTTTCTACGTAACTTTCGAACGTAACCTGCCAACTCTAAATCTCCGCTTATATATATATATATGTAATAAATAATACACAGCCATATTCAATCCACTACTGGATGAGGCCTCTCCCGGAGGAAGGAGGTGGTCTACTGCTCCCACGCTGACCAGACGTGTTGGGAGAGTCGAAGCTCTCAACTGTGATCGCTAGCTCTTTATTCAGGTAGCTCCCCAATTGGCCTCACGACGCTGGGTGGACGCCGCACAGGCAACACCATCAACGGTCACCCGTCCAAGCACTGACCAGACCCAGAGCTGCTTGACTTCGGTGATCTTACGGGAACCTGTAGACCTGCTCGGCTAGAGCGTTGCATATATATATATATATATATATATATATATATATATATTTACATCCGTCTACCATTATGGAATCCTTGACAGGCTGTATGTTTGTGGGACCCACCATTGATTATTATGTATAATTATATGTAAAAGTGTATATTAGACTTAGAAATTATCGTTATCAGCGCTATTTACTTCGATTTTAGAAAATCCAATTTTTTCCCCTCCCTATTCATGCAATAGTCAATGTGAATCCCCTTTAGTCTTTTACCATTGCGAGACCCATATACGAATTTTTCATACTATCATTATGAAACCTTTCTATGTTCAGTCGTACCAACCTTTGTGCTTCATGTCAGTACTTCGAAACATGATGGTATCAGGAAGCGATAAATGAAAAATTGAGGGGTGTAAAAGCATTTTATAATTTTTTCCTGCATATTATTTTTCAAAATAAGTTATACCCAGCTGCCGTGGCTCAGTGGTAGAGCATTGGCTTAGCAATGGGGAGAACGCGGGTTCAAACCCGGGTCCGGACATCCTGACTGAGGTTTTCCCTGGTTTCCCTCGGTCACACGAGGTAAATGCTGGTATGGTACGAGAGAATAACATGCAACATTCCTTTACATAAAGATATCATTAATGGTACCGGTAATCCGGTTGTGTAAAAATAAGGGAAAAATAATCAATTACCACTACTGGGAATGAAAGCAGGATCCCCGATTCCGGACGAGTGATCTACAAGTAAGTCAACGAGTCTTTATGTGAAGGAAACTAGCGTCTAATTCTTTCCTGTTACACAATTCCGGGAAGGCTTTCTCCATTAAAAAAGATTTTTTAATTAAAAGTCTCCACTTGTAGTCGATTCTCTTTACTTTCCACTCAGCTGAAGCAAAAAGGAATTCTCAAGTACACAGAACTTGGTCGTGGCTGTAGTAGCTTAATTGTAGAGCACTAATCAGGCAACTGGGAGATCTAGGTTCAGCATTTGTAGCAGAAGAAATGTAATGTTTTGTAACAGAATAGACCACAAAAGTCTTCCGTCAGATCCGGTTGGTTGTCATGGTAACCCGCCATGTTCAAGTCTAAACAACAGTGGTTGGGTTATATATTTTCTTCGATAATAATAATTCATCATGGGTATGTGCTTCGTACCAGATTGCAAGCGTTACAATGAGAGAGAGACATGTCGCTTTCAAAGGATGAAAAACAGAAAAAGAAAAAAAATCAGCCATTACTTCCACAAGTTACTGTCTACGTTCCTACCATCAAACTTACTTGACTGTTCACTGTTGTTTAGACTTGACCCTCGCCGCTGCTTTGGCAACCAACCGGATATGGCGTCAAGCCTTTAGTCCTCCATTAAAACGCTTCAGCTTAGTTCGTGGAAATGTACTCATCAAGACACCCTATGCAGATACATCGTTGAATCTTTCTACATCCTTTTTTTTTTAAAAAAAAAGCTGTATTCCGTGTTAGAAGTACCTTTCATGCCCGTGAATTCTTCATTCAATTTCTTGATTTACTACACATTCTTTGCGTTAGATTAGCTGAAATTATTTAAAGTTGGTTCTGTTAAACTGAATTAGGAGATGTAGGATAGGTTACTCTGTTCTGTTCTTACCATAATCTGGATTGCTTCTCAATTTTCTTTTATGGACTGAATAGACAGTGTTGGGTAGTACCTAGGTACTTTGTACCTAGGTACAGTACCTA
>JAGDQP010025065.1:0-16059 GCA_022664845.1 Lepisma saccharinum
CTCCGAGGCTGTTTCCTTGCTTGTACCATCATATGTAAAGAAAGGAGGGGTGCTGACATTTGACTCACCACGCTGTCAGCAAATGCGGGTTGGTGAGCAGCCCATCCATGTTCGTTCGCCAAGCAGTTGCTTGGGTACTAACAGGCCCCACGACGTGAACGTATGGATTGGACATTAGGCGTCTACCCCGGTCGGTTCCCTTAAGTCTCAGCAAGAGTAATTAAGGGGTCTCCTCCCAGTTAGTGGCAGCAGCCTTTTGGGGCGACAGTCCCGGTTTCCCGGCCTCAAATTATATATATATATATATTAGAGTTAACGCGAGGGGCTAGGAATTTTTGTACTGTTCGAACATTTTGTTGTGCTGGTTTCGTTTACGAGTCTGAGCCTTTAAATTTCCAAAAAGCTTGGTGCTAATTATGAATAGAATCGTTCTAACGTTTTGCTAGTGGGTAGTACTTACCTCGGCGTGTTTGGCTTACCAGCTATCAGCACCTTGGTTTATTTATTATTTTAAACATCATAACGGGATTAGTTTGTTTCTTTTAATTCTCACAGCAGTACTGTTTGTTTGTTGGCCATGGAGATTATATGTTTTTTTGGTGTTTTAGTTTTAGATTGTAAATGTTGCCCTAGTTAATCTCAATATTTTATATTGATAGTAGAGATGGGTTTCTCGATACTTCGATACAACCTCAACTAATAGAGTGCATGGGCGGTTCTAGGCCGGGGCCGGGGGGGCTTCCCCCCAGTTTTTTGCAGTGAAGATAAACTAATAGCCTCAATTGTCTTGAAATATTTAGTATAATTAATATTTATTTTGCAAGAAGTTTAATGTTGTCGATTCTTGAACATGAAATGAAGTGTACTATGATAAGCTTCTTCTATAAACATGGGGGGGGGGGGAAAGGAGTCACAGTGTATGTTAGAAACTGCATTTTGTCGAGTTTCAAACGATTCTTTAATTTCTTAGAACAAGTTTGAAGTAGCTATTTTATTGTTTTTTGGTTATGTAACACAGTATTTTTTGTTTTGAAAACATTTTAGAAGTCCCGAAAAAATAATGATATTCCATTGTTAGACTATACTTTAGAGTAATCACAAAATGAACATTTTCAACAGGACTTCTTCTAAGCTTCTGATCGGGAAAGAACCAGTTTATAAACAATGAAAATAAAAAAAGTAATTTATTGTCATTCTATGGTAAAATTTAAGTAAAAACTGACATAGTATTTACTATTTTAAACTGGGAAAATGTTACTTTGTAATAATATAATGTTAAGTTAATTTGAATTTATTTTGTGCAATAATTATTACATAGCACTACCCAGAATGTAAACTTTATTTTATTAATTTCCATTGAAACGTATTGCACACATTGCATATACCTGATGTTTATTTGAATATTAAAATGTTCACTTTTTTTGCTTCAACTAATTATTGTTTTCTTACACTGAAAAAAGGTTTTAAACGTACATATTTCCTTCATAGATATACCTAAGGAGAATTAATATGCAATTTAAAAAAAATGACTAATGTGTATCACACCAATCCACACAAACAAACATTTGTTGGGTCATTGTCTGAGAAGAGCTTGTACTGAAAAACGCATTGGAACGAATGGTGGGAAGGCAAAAGAGGAAAGAAAGAGAATGTAGATTATGGACAGCACCAAAATAGAAACACTATATATATATATATATTTTTCTACGTATATATCTGTCTTCCTATATATATTGGACGTTTCAAGCTGCCCCCCCCCCATTTTTTCCCTCTAGAACCGCCACTGATAGAGTAGATACTTTTTCGATACTACGATATTTTTTAGACTAATATTTTTCTCTGAAAATAATCTTATATACCGTAGAACGTTAGGTTTATAACTTAGAGATTCTTGAATTTGAGTTTGATATATGATCTTTAGCCATATATGACTCAGGGCAGAGTTAAATTAAAGGAAAGCATTACACTTACCTTTTAATTGTAAATAATGTATGTATTATTTAATACATTGAAAAACAATGTGGAAAAAAGTATGGAATATAAAGTATCGAAGGTATTATCGGGAGTATCGAGAAATTCTGGTAGCGACCCATCTCTATTTGTTGAGATATAAACTTCCAGAAATGTAGAAGAAATTCATAACGGTTGAAGAAATATTGAGTTCTGAATGAAAGCATTCGTACACATACAAAAAGAACCGAGACAGAAAAATGTCCGATTTCAACCCTTCACTGCATCCTTTATTTATTTATTTTTTCGGACTCACTTTGCGTTATATTGAAATAAAATAAGCAGGGTAAGCGAAATCCAAATAATATTTTTTTCTATCTCTGAATACAAAATACAGCGACAAAATGAATCATGAGTATTCAAAAGAAAAATACCTTGAAGGAAGTTAGTTTCCTGCTTTCCAACGTTGAGAGAAGCCGACTGAAAATAGAAGATCAATTGGTGAGAAATTTTATTACCTTTTAGTTCTTCGACGCCGCGCATGGTCGCTTCTGCACCAACAAAGGAGATCTTCATTTCAAGTTTCAGGGAAAACCGTTGAATTCTTTCTTCATTGTCAATTTTCCTGTTCTCTTGACTTGCAGATCACTATCCAGCCACACACACATATATACAGACATCCACATACCGTAATAAAAACAAGATGCACAATTTGTACTATCGGTCAAATGTTCGTGAAACAGAGGAAAAAGAACGGACCCATGGCAGATACAATGCTGATTTTATGAGGTTTGAAACTACAAAACAACCGCTAGTCCATCCTTTGAAAGCACCATATAATAATAATACTTGGTTTTCTAATATTTTCGGTGTGTGTCAGTGATACAGCGAGAGCGAGCGAGAGAAAGTAATTTGCCTGAGTGTGCCTATACTTTATCCCTCATATACCGGCTGAATATTCAAAATAGAAGCAGTCAGAAGTAACAGAAAAAGGGTGACATAACTCGACTTGATTCCGATGGAGCGGGAATGCTCGTGATCTTTAAAAGAACTACAAAATTCAGTCATTGGATAGTATTTTTAGATGTTATTGTTGGTTTTCCTATATTTTGATATACGATATTAAGTGAAAGAAGTAGTAACAGTTTCAAATTTTAAAAAGACGACTTCCACTTTTTTGTAAAACAAAGTTGTAAAGAATTACATACAGTACAACTCGGTTATAACGACATCCAAGGGACTTGACAAATTGTGTCGTTATAACCGAATGTCATTGTAACCTAGGTTTGTGCAGTTATGAGGAATATTTTAATACCACAGAATACCTGACGCTATAGGCAACGTATCGTTATAACCATGTCACTATAACCGAGGTACAATTTATAAGATCAAATTATACAAAATTATTGTAAGTAATTAAGATAAAAGAAGATAATACAGTAGAACTGTTAAACGAAAGAAAGCATTACGTGTGCATATTACTTTTGATTACATATGTATCATTTGCATTGTCCCAAATAATACAGGATATTCGATTTAGATACACATATATGTACAATTACCCAGAATATTTAGGATGAAATAAGGATATTCGCAGGATATTTTTTAGAACATTAAAAGGATATTGTGGTTTAGAGTTTGAGGAATGTTTTGAGAATATCTCCAAAGGATAATTGTTCTCGACATATTCGTAGAATGTTCTTGGTATATCCCCAGGAATATTCTTGGGATATGCGATCATTCCGGAGATTCAGATATTCGTAGAATATTGTACGCATATACCAAGAATATCGTAGAATATCATTGGGATATTCGTAGGATATTCCAAGAAAGTATCTGTGCTGTGTGTGGTACACCATTGTTGAAGAACGCATCAAGTACCGAAGGTGAAAAGTAAATATCAGGATCGAGTATGGAGAAATTCTGTTATCGACCCATCTCTAGTATTTTACTGTCGAATATTTTCCAAATGAATACATACGTATATGTCATTATTATTTTGTTTACGGACGGGTGGATGAAAGAGTACATGACTACATATGAAGAAACAACTAAACACTAATCTCACAGCTGAACCCTATCCGGTCGAGTGGGGTTCGCACAGACCTCACGACAGAAACGATACGTACGTTACGTACATATTTTTTAAAGTCTTTAGGCAACTTTTGCTCAGGCCGATGATACATACGTGTTGTAACGAAGCTGAACGTGAAGTAACTTCCATAGACACCAGTGAGTAGACTGGAACTTAAAACTTGTTACTGGAAAGGTGCAGAAAGAGCGGCACACTCCTACAACCTGATTCAATTGGGGTTCCTGCCCACGCGACCGCGCTAGATTTAATTATATTTTTAGGTTTCTACTTACTCACGCATTGTATGTATCTAATTCGTGTATACATGTAGCTTATTTTGGGGCAGGTATTCATTTACGTCATACTTACACAAACTTAACACTTAATAGTTATGTGTTACGTAAAAAAATAGCTATGAATACTGTTTTCTAAAGTTGATATGTGTACGAAAATACTTAAAAATTAATAAGTCTGAACCAGTCATATCCAGTAAATGCTATTAGCTTAAAACAATATTTCAAGTCTTGTGATTGAATTATTGGAGTTAAATATTATGAAATTACATTAAGCAGGTAATTATAAATTTGTTAAAATCAACATATTTATTTATATATACGATGTATTCTCTATTACTTCCGCTTGATAGTTGGATCATAACTAGATATATAGATTAATCTTAACAGTAAATTGTGGTTACTAAATTCTACAATGTTATAACAGTTACAAAGAATTAATTTGGAATTTTTCGTGTAATTGATAATATGTACATACAATTGAAAATAAATGTGTCTTTTGTAACCATGATCAAACATAATAAGAAAGGTCAATAGCAAAAATCAAACAGTGTTTTTGTTACCGTGATAGAACATATTCATTAAGTCAAGTGAATAGCAAAAGTCAAACAGTATATTTCTTACTACCATTGAATATTATTTAAGAGCCAAGTGAATAACAAAAATGAAACAGTCGTTGTAATACATTTATTAAGACAAGTTAATAAAAGAAAAACAATTAATAGTTTTGTTATTCGGTTCAGTTAGAATAGATTTATTGAGCGAAGTTAATAGCAAAGATCAAGAATATTCCAAGTAGATTCTACGAATATGTCGAGAACAATTATCCTTTGGAGATATTCTCAAAATATTCCCCAAACTCCAAACGACAATATCCTTTTAATATTCAATAATATCCTTATTTAATAAGGATATATATATACTACGAATATCCTTATTTCATCCTAAATATTCTGGGTAATTGTATTCATATTATGGATCTAAATCGGATATCCTTGTATCATCCTGATTGAATTGTTGGTTCGTTTAAGATTGAAATATATTCACTTACTTACCTACTAATTCATTCAAGTTAAAACGAACAGTATTAACTACACGGGGCTAGGGCGTAAGCCAAGTGGTACAAAACTGCATTCAAAACGATTTAGGAATAGGAGTAATTTGACATGGAATGAAATGCTTTGTTTCGTCTGTGTAACGAACGTCTTTATATCTAAGAACTAACACATTGAAATAAATACGGGCACGAACTCAAGACTAAACTAACCTAAGTCTCCTCAGATAATCACACAACAATACATTCTATTAAATTATATCATAATCAACCATGCAATTAGTGACTTGCAACTTACCTAATTAAGAAGACTACAGACGATAGTATAAGATGCGTTGAGTATGAGGGATATGCCTTTTATTTTACAAACTGTTACTAAGGCTCAATCCAAGTGGATTGTCCCATCTTTTTCTTTTTATGTTAATTATTCAAATTTCAATAGTGGAAAACAGAAATTTGAATAATTAACGTAAAACGAAAAAGGTGGGAAACCCACTTGGATTGAGATTTAAATATTGAAATCAAATGGCTATTAATGGATACTGCACACAGGAGGCGATACATCCTGGAGATTGACATCAATCACCGTCATCTTGAAAATGGACATTCCTTGACTATGCTTATTTTTTTTAAAATAGTAAGTGGGTCATGTGATATATCAGTCTGTGCAGGAATGTTACAAGGAACCCGATGACGAAGTCAGTTTTGGCATAACTCTAATCCTGTACGACAAGATGACACATGAAACTGATCTCGGGGGTAATTTTAAACTCAGTAACTACTAGGGCTAAGAAGGTGGTTGAAGTGTTGTTGAAAACGTCTCGCTGAGAAAAATCGAACCTGTATAGTTGATTCATATTGCAGGGTTGGTGTCAGAGGTAGGCAATTTATATCTTTGGAACTTCTAGTGCAAGGAAGGTGGTTGACGTGTCGCTGGAAAGGTCTCGCAGCGATTCTTCCAACGGGACATTGATCATATACATAGGATGCTCGCTTCTGAAGCCTGACGTTAGCTTACATGCACAATCCCCCGACTGGAATCCGCCTCACTTGTGTATTTTATTTTGTATGGATTGTTTTCGTTTAATTCTTTGCCAGCCCAATGTAAAATGGATATTACTGTTGTATCGGGAATCTTGTTAATAAATAAATAAGTTACCCAGTCTCTTTCCAGGATTGCCCATAACTAGAAATACTAACATTTCTCTGAAATATTACGTGATATAAGGTACCCTTCCACCCCATCAGTGCAGGAAATCTACTGGACCGATTAAATGTATCGCTGAAGTCAGGTGATTTTCGGTGTACAGTCACGGGTTTTAACTCTTTTTCTTACTTTTGTTAGGGTTCTGCTGGGACGCTAATTTGTTCCGAATTCATCAACCGCTCTCGGAAATTTTTAATGAGCGAGAGATAGCAATAATTTTGTTAAAGTACAACAAATGCTATTTGCTAAAATCAGTGTTAATTACGCGAGATTTAGCACCAAGATGGCTACTTGATCATTCGTATGGAATTTTAAAACCTTTTTCTATGAAAATTATTCGATAGAAATTCTTCTTTCCTTATTCTTTACGGTTCTTTTAAAGTAAATCAATTTATAGTAAATTTAGTTTTCCCAATGTTCTTTATTTGAAGGTGCCAGTTATGACTTTCGGGTATTCCGGTCACCTTATTTTATACCTTGTTTATATTACTAACATCTTTCCATGGTTAACGATAACCTAAATCACTTTAGTAATGCAACCACAAGTTGCCGTTAATTCGGGTTTCAAATTTAACCAACGTCATTTTACGACTATTATCCTTTTAGGTTAGTTATCTAAACGCAAGATGGCCGTTAAGCGCACCTCACTTCGTGAGTTTATTTCTTTGTTTATTGAAATATATAGCATCCTAGTGGTGCGTATCACTTTTAAAGTATAAAAGAGTGATGGCAGACAAAATGCTACGCTACAATCAATTTATTTGTGTTCATTAATTTATAATTGAAACCTCTACCATTTAACCTTAGAGTATGGAAAAAGGAGATTCCTTACTCTAAGCGTATAACCGGTTTCTTTATTGATAATGGCAGTACAGGCACGATCATTAAGTTCCATAGTTTAAATGTAAGATATTTGAACCATGATTTTGACACTTATAACAATGTTAGTAATCTAAACAAAGTATTACGTATAGATTCTATTATATTTCTTGCTGCCTGGGTGGCTTTGTTGTAAATAAAAATCTGGAGGATGAAAACGATGGTTGAGGTTGCTGTTCATTTAAGGATACGTTTTACTAGTACGCGTTGTTCTGCAATACTAGATAAATTCTGTTGCTAGAATACAGACGATGAGTAGTTGTGACACAACTTTTCCACGTCACACTAAAGAACGTTGAGTTGCTTTCATGATGACTAATCAAACCATATTCGGAAACTGGGGGACCTGGCATCTATTCTTATACGGGGAATCCCTTTTACAAGACACGTTCATTTTATTTTATTTTTGGCACATGCCAGTCGAAATGGCTGATCCTATGAACATGAATTTAACATTTTTTTTTACCCTTGACAAGATTTGTAGACTGGATTCTCGAACCATTTTTCTTTCGTACTGGCTCAGATACAGATTGCGGACTAATGCCCTTCAATTCACATACTTACAAGAAAATCTAAGCTGGCAGAGGAGTAGTGCGCATTAGGAAACAACCAGAAAGCATAATTAAAAGTGCTTTCGTCCATAAAGACAGGTGCAGTGGACAAAAGTTTAATTGATAAGAGTGAGTACTTATAGTGTGAGTACGTATGTCGGAAAACACACGTTTATTTGTAAAATGCTTTAAATAATGGACAAAAAATACACATGAATGGATACCGGGTCAATGTGCTATCTTTTAGAGGGTACGTTTGTCATGGCCGCCATTTTGAAGTCAACCATCTTCAATCTTGCTCATTTATTTAATGGGAAGGGGGCTATATAACATATCAATCTGAACTAGAATTTTACCAGAAATACAATTGTGAAAGTCAGTTTTGCCAGGAAATAATAAAGATAAAGATAACCCTTGTGCGATGGGCACGCGTCGACCTATTCTCGACCTACGGTAAAAGAGTAAGGTGGTGTGATCAGTCCCATGCTCGACGGTCTTTACCTTTCAACATGCACAAGAATAGCAAGAACACTCTGGGATTCAGTTTGATAGGAGGATGATGCTTTGTTGAGATTACTAAGATTGTTACGATGGTAAAAATCTTGCTTGAAAATAACTTACGTTTAGACTACCGAACTGGATTATCGTGCTTGTACTGCCATCTTGTCAGTATCATGGAACTAAGAAAAAGGTTACGCGGTAGAGGTTTAAATTATAAAG
The DNA here is from genome assembly GCA_022664845.1 of Lepisma saccharinum. NCBI lineage: Eukaryota > Metazoa > Arthropoda > Insecta > Zygentoma > Lepismatidae > Lepisma > Lepisma saccharinum. The sequence continues at coordinate 8,729 of JAGDQP010025065.1, forward strand.
TAATGAACACAAATGAATTAATGTAGATTAGTTCTGCCATCATTCTTTTATACTTTAAAAGTGATACACACCACTAGGGTGCTATATATTTCTATAAAGAAAGAAATAAACTCACGAAGTGAGCCGCGCTTAACGACCATCTTGCGTTTAGAAATCTAACGTAAGAAGATAACCGTCGTAAGTTGAGGCTGGTTAAATTTGAAACCCGCGTTTAACGATAACTTTCGTTTGAAACATACTAAAATAATCTCGATTAACGTTAACCCTGGTAAGATGTTATTAATGTAAACAAGGTATTAACCAAAGGTAATTACTTGTTTAGTGTTAACAATCATGAAATTGAAAACCACTTAGTTTTGGTCAGTTGCGGCCGGTGGTTGTCTCCACTGGATGTTGCACTCAAGCCCGCCGCTAGCCACAAACAGTACGGGGCCAAGAAAAATTTAGGATAGGGCTTGGGCTTACGAAACATACATAAAATTACATATTTGTGTTTGGGCACTGAAAATTTACGGGGGCTCAGCTCCCCTGGCTGCGGGCCTGGAGTTTCATTGTGTGTGAGAGGATTAGGTAGCTAATCAGTCACAATCAATCAACGTAGAATTAAATTATGTAACGTATACACAAAAGATTATACGACCAGATTATCAAATAAAGGGACATTAGTCAATTATGATTTTGAGAAAACTTAGAAAAATACCTTAGCTATGAGGACAGAATTTGATAGTTTGTCATAATTTTTCGTGGCCAGAAATTTGTGTGACTGTTATTGGTATTGTTAGTATCAGTTTTAGAAGCTTTAAAGATTCACTAAAGGATTTCTGCAAGCTGTTTTGAACTATACTGTCTTACAAGCCCAGAGCTCCTGACATTGATCGATTATTTTTTCTGCCGAGTAGATTGAAGACAATTCGTGTAACAGTGTATATACACAGCATTTGAAAGGGGATGATACAATGCCATAGCTTTAAAATTATGATTTCGCGATTAAAGTAACATGAGTCACCCGCAATGACCTCTATCTAAAAGCGGTACTGGACTGACTGCTGATGCTGCCAAAGTTTTCATGAATATATAAAGCCAGGAAGGGGAAAGGACGCTTAGGGCCATATTTATGAATCACTCCCAAGAGGTGGGTGGCTCCCACGAGCATTGACATTATATGTTCCTGGAAGCTACCCACCTCTTGGGAGTGATTTATAAATATGGCCCGTAATCTCATTTGTCCACTTCCAGTCTAAATCAATATGGATAAAATTTCCAGTGCTAACTCAGTTTTACGCTTAACTCAGTTTTTTTATTTATGTCTTAATTCTTGAAAAAAAAAAACATAAATATTTGCAGTATTTTCTACTATATGCAGAGTACGGTATACTATTATATGAATAACTCAGGCATTAATACTTAAATAAAAACGGGCCGCGTAGCGATATTCTGCGTATAAAATTGAGTTTAAACGGAACATTTGGTCCACATAGGATTAAACCGGAAGTGGAGATACGAATTTGCTCAGGTATCATCTTTTGACACTAAGCAGTCACTCCTGTATAGTTAGTTTTCGTTACGACGTAGAACTCGAGAGTCGCTCTTGACTCAACATTCTGTGGTAACATCGCAGTCTCGTCTATGCAAATGAAGGAAGAAACACATACACGCTCGCTCTCTGTCTGTCTCTCTCTCTCTCTCTCTCTCTCTACGTATGTGTGTGCGTGTGTGTGAGAGAGAGAGAGAGAGAGAGAGAAAACTGCGAGTAAATGAAGCGAACTAGCAGGCGACTTTCGCAGCCTGGAAGGAGGTCTAGTCGCTTGCGCGCCACAACTGCCACCTTGTGGAAGCAATGGAAAGCTAAGTATTGAAGAAAAGAGCAGAAACTTTCGGCTTGCATCGTCCGGGCAACTTTTCAATACCTGTGCTAATTGCTATTGCAAATATCAGTCCAACATCTACCGGAGGGGAAGCCTACAGTATGTAGCGAGATAGACTTAAAAGGAGGTGCAGGCGAATTACAACACCAAGATTAAACTATGAACTTGTGAAGTATTTTTTTTCTCTTGCTAAAAGGAAACTATGGCTTTTTTTGAACACCGAGGGGTAATATATTATTACATTGATATAAAAATTAAATAATTTAAGAATGTTGGTGTTGTGTACAAGGAGAGAGCCCGCGCCTGGTTTTGGTACGGTCCTGCAACTCGGTAGGCTGCCAAATAGTGGCAATCCTGAATATGATTATGAAGTTTGTCAAATCAAGATTTACTCCATGTTTTTTTGGCTTGTGTGCTTTCAGCGAGGGAGCGGATTCTGAGTCGTAGTATTCGTCAGAACGTGCAAACAAACTGCCGGTTGCATTCAGTCAAACTTAGTCACTGCACGGAAATTTTTAGACATGGTCTGTTCCGTCGCACCACGTCTGTTGTAGATTTTTTTTTAGTTGGAAAGAAAAGCTGAGAAATTGGTTGCGCAAACCAGTACGTACGAACGAACGCATGTTGGTGCTATTCCAAGCGTCGATGTTCGTTCGGGAGACCCCGTTCTCCGCTACACACTCTCGTCTCTCTCTCTCACACACGCAAACAAGCCCTACCTAATTCCTCCACCACACACACACACACACACACACACACAAGCATCGTGAGTGGGAACAGACATGCTAAAACAGGACACGGCTATGTAAATTTCAACGCCCTTTCTGTTGGAAAAACAATTAAATTCACCATCTATCACAATCTTCCGTTTTTTTTTTAACGGCTAAATTTGTCGAAAGAATGCACTAAAAAATGCTCAAATTTGCTGTAAAATATTTTCTGTTCATAAAAAGTGTGTGTTGTGTATAAAAACTTAAAGGTTCACGTAATTAATAAAAGTTTCATGAAGAGAACTGAGCTTATCATAGGTTGCAGCTATGATATAAGTTACACTCACAAGGGAAGTATTTACGGGGGAATTAGTAAATAATTGACAAACATTTAAATCCAAGGGCGCCGAATGCAAATACAGTTTTCTCCTATTTGTGACGTTTTGTAGCTGCGCCTGTACCCAAGAATGTACTATATATTTTTTTATCAACGAATAAGCATATATTTGAAATTTGTTTGCATTTAGTTAGCGGGGCACCACCCATGAACCTTTGAATTTGAATTGATTTTGTTTTTGGCCTAAAGGCATAGGCTCAGGCCGAAATATGGTGGTGGGGAGGATGTTGGAAGGTAATCGGGCAGGGTTTAGTTGGTAGGTACGATCCTGGTATTTGGCTGATGCGACTGAAGAAATATCGTGGAAGAAAGGCAATCAGAATGGGCTAGCTCTGAGATTGTTCCCAGGACCTTCCGCTTGTTATCAATTGAGCTGTGGTCGCTCGGTCCATGGACCTTCAAGTAATATTACAAACTGGCATATATATGATGGTGAAGGCATGGATCTAATTTTATCATCCACAGAACTGCTTGTATTATAATTGAAAAAGACTTGACTTTAATAATAATAATTTCCAGGCATGCGATCTTCATAATTATACATCGAAACAAAAACTGACATTTTAACACAATTTTAACCTTGGTTATTAACGCATGTTAAATCTCGTAAAATGAACGTCTTTTTATGAGCCCAAGGATTCTGCCAGACCTGAAACTCTCTAAAGGAGGGTGTCACCCTCAAATTTTTGTACAGATCCCAACTTTATCTTTTAGCTCAGAAATGGATAAAAACCCAGCAAAATATTATACCTTTCCAATTTTGACTTACCCCACCCCCGCTAGAAACTCAAAGTCGTGACACAATCCCTAATATCGCCTGTCTTTGAAAACATTTGTGTAATTCATGAACTTTTCATCCGGAATTTGTCATCACCAGCTGGAAACTGTGAGGTGTACGTGTTGTTGAGTGTTACCTTAGGTAACCTTAGAATTATAATTCTAAGTCGATTTCCATGGAAGTGTATAGTAGGGTTTTCTTGAATCTTTGGAGGTCTTGGCCTGACAAAATTTTATTGTTCACGACCTGCCCACAAGATGGAACTATATTTTCAATATTGATAAAGCTAAAAGAAAGCTCATGTGAAGAACTTGCGACATTACGTAGTATCGGAATTAGATGGGTCCCAATTTTTTTAACATCGTCAAAAATGACATAATATCTTGAGTATGACATAAATATCTCGACAAATAACATAATATCTCAGAAATGAAATTATCTCGAGAAATGACATCTCGACATAATTAATACCTTGAGAATGATATAATATCTTGAGTATGACATAAATATCTCGACAAATGACATAATATCTCAGAAATGACATATTATCTCGAGAAATGACATAATATCTCGACATAATACCTTGAGAATGACAATATCTCCACATAATATCTTGAGAATGACATAATATCTCGACAGAATATCTTGAGAATGACATAATATCTCGACAAATAACATAATATCTCAGAAATGGCATAATATGTCGACTTAAGATGTCGGCTTAGCAAATTACAGTCTAAGTTGTATGCAACTGAGTAAAGCTTATGATTTCTTTGAAAGAGCCGATTCCTTCAAAAATATCTTTCGCCTTATTCTTAAGTGTATCCAGTTTAAAATGGCCGAAATTAAGCTGTATCTGAAGATTGTTAAATTAATTATTTAATTAAAAAAGGTCAATTTTTTTGGGGTCTCCACTTTAAAATGTTGGCAGTAAAAATAATTGTTTTTCGTTGTTTATGTTTTGGAAAATGTGAATAAAGATATTTTTTGAAACGTACCGTATGATTTGTTTGGGAGGACTTTGGTAAAAAAAATTCGTGCATTCTGAAGACTCTGCGGACAGCAGATTGTAAACCACTAGTGTGTGTGTAATAATATTAATAAATGCAGAGACAGGGAGAGAAATTGGACGACAACAAACATTCTCTTCGCTTAACTCTGTTTCATAAGGATTTTTAAAAATTTACATTGATGTTCTAACAACTCTATCCAATTTCACAATCCGAATGTGAAAACGCGAAAAGTCTTTTCATAGGAGAAAAAGTTTAAAAATTAAATGGACAGCGTTATATTATGCAATAGCTTCTACTGGTTTCGGAGAAGATGCCATACAAAGCGTATCGTTGTGTATGTGTATGCGTACCATGTTGGTTAGTCATCAAATCGTTAAGTTAAACCTACTCGTGCTGAGCTCATGTTTTAAATGGTCAACTCCCTTCCCACAGCTACACACACGTTCACATACTCATACATTCAACATGAAAGACAAACGTTTTCCAACCTGTATGCCGTGGCTTACTGGTGTGATGAGAGTGATTCACGAGTGTCTCGTGGTTTGACATGAATTGTATTGAATTTGTTTATGGTCGTTAGGCATCTATAACTTAGGCCGGAATAGGGTAGGGGAGAGAGCACGGGAAGGAATCAGTCAGGGCCTAAATTGAAGGTATCATCCCGGAATTTACCTGATGTAAACCCTTGTAAAATCCCAGGCAGGATAGTCGGGCGGTGTTATTGATCCCAGAACCTTCCAAATGCAACCCCAACGGTCTAGTTAAGCTACGGCCGCTGGCATAATAAGAAAAATTGAGTATTTACATTAAATTTTCTATGGACTGTACGGGCCATCTAGGGCATAAAACCGTTACATGTCTAAGAATGAGAGCCCAGATTGGCCGAAAGGTTAGCACTCTCGTTTTTTGTGCGCGTTGTCACGGGTCAAGTCCCGTTGAGGTCCGTTGATTGAACGAAATGGTTCGGAGTCTATAGTATACTTTACATAAATCTGTAAGTTCCGTCCGTAAAAGCAATTCGCCACTTCGTTAAAAAACAATTCAAGCAGCCAATATTTGAGAGTGACATCCCTCTCTGAACACACTTCTGAAGCAATTCAAGTCAGGACCTTAGTTTTTAAAAGGGGAAGTGGTTGTCCTAAGTAGAAAGGCGAACCCTCATAAACAGCTTAGATACATGTAGTGGGTACACTTTGATTTTGATTTGCTCAGTTAACACGTCTTTCGTTATTGTTGGGTGAGATATTGTGTCATTTGTGACAATGCTCGACGTAGTAGGGTGTTCATTGATTGCATTCCTTTAATGGTCTTTAGGCATCTAAGGCTCAGGCCGGTACAGAAAATGAGAAAGGATGCGGGAAGATGTCGGTTAGGGCCTAAATTCAAGGTACCATCCCGGCATTCGCCTGGTGTAACTGAGAAACAACTCTGCAAGAACCTCAGTCTGTATGGTCGGTCGTTGGAATCGATCTCAGGACCTCCCGAGTGCTAAGCCAATATTCTACCACTGAGCCAAGGCCGCTCGGTCATGTTAGGGTGTCTTTATCTCTCAAAGTACTCATGTTTAGAATTTAGTACAAAGGATGCTTTTCCGTGTCTTCACGTGAGAAATAGATCCTTCAATTAACGACGATAGTTTTCAAAAATTCTATGTACCGTTCCGCCATTCGTCTGGTGAACCTGAGGAAAACTGGATATACGGTTAACATTGCAGGACATTTTATTTTATTTAAGAGCTATAGGCAACTTTGGCCTCATTTTTATTTTTTGCTGCATCTAGTGTATAGATCTCTGTGGCGAGATGTTATTTTATCAACTTTCGGTTTCGTTATGTAGATAGTACACTTCAGTAGCTGTTAGTGTAAATGCATCGTAAATTTCTGTATAATACCAGAAGAGCATTTCCCTGCACGTACCCTTGGTCACTAATTTTGTTAAATTCCCTAATGGGTATATATATATGAGAACAATTTTATTTTTCTTTAAAAAAAAAGTAGAAAGAAATCGACACCAGGATTCGATCCCGGGTTCTCCGTATTAGCTTTCCGACATTTTACCAATACGCCGAATTGGCAATTGGAAATTAGCCCCTTGTCCGTTGTATTTACGGTTAAGGATTCACTGTTTAAGGAGTAATGCGCCTGCGTGAGAATGGCCCCGCCTGAATAGGGCTCTCTGTATTGAGACACTACTAAAAAAAAAAAAAAAATAAGTGGCTTTCTCGCCTTGCTTCCTTTGATTTGAAAATGCTACATAAATCACTGTTAACAAAAACCATTAGTCCCTTTTTATTAAGAAAACTTTGCTTGCTTGCTGTTCTGTTAAAGAAAAAAAAATATTTTGCGTGCTGCGCACCCTTTCTTTAAGGCATTACAAACTATTTTTCTGTTACAGATCTATAGATCCTTTTTGTGTGTGGCGAGGTGGGTGGGTGGATAAAAATGATAGTTCCATTAAAAAAAAAAAAAAGATTTGGATTTTTGAATATCGGTACTTATCACACAAGTTGATAGTTCAATGAATGTTTCTGATATCCATTGTTTATATCTCAAAATGCCGTATTATTAA
>JAGDQP010025065.1:16459-27270 GCA_022664845.1 Lepisma saccharinum
ATATGAGCTGCGTAGCCTAGTCGGTAGCGCGCTCGACTTCAGTGCGAGCGGTCTCGGGTTCGATTCCCGGTGGGGGCTCAAAAATTTCGGTGTTGACCCAGCATCGTGAGGACAATTGGGGAGCTGCTGTGAATAAAAGACAGTGGCGATCACAGTGAGAGCTTCGGCTCTCCTCTCCCAACCCGTCTGGTCAGCGTGGGAGCAGTAGATCAACTCCTCCCTTCGGGGAGAGGCCTCATCCACTAGTTGATTGAATATGGCTGTGATTTATATATATATATATAAATCAGATCTTGACTGTTCAACGCCCAACGTGGGCAGTCATTGTCAATCTAGCGAGACATATCTTTTTGTGGATGGAGCATGCAAGTATATTGGAATAGTAAGACATCCAGTTTTCAAGGTCATGTTATTTACCTTCGGCTATTTTCTGTATTATATACTCTTCCTCCTCTGTGTTTTTACATTCTTTTCGTTAGTTCACAATGGTTCGTGGTGTCTTCAAATCTTACAACGTTAACTCATTTTCCGACGTCATAGAATAATGAAAATTTGCATATTGACGTAAGTCGGATGACAATACAATATTCCATTGTTACTTTCATATATTTCTGTATATTTATATATTTTAAATATATATTTTTTTTAAATACAGACTTCTTTATCCTAAAATAAATACTAGCCAGCAATGACATGGCATTTTGCTGGTTGCCGAACACTTTAGGATGTTGTTCACAAAACAGGTTGAGAATTTACAATATTACAAACCACACGAAAGATACGCTAACGAGAAGTGTGTTGAACTGCGTCTCAAAGCCCCCCCCCCCCCCTCTCTCTCTCTTTCTCTTCTTTTTTTTTAAGCATGTGTGTATGTCTGCGCATAACCGAATTTATGCAAGTTCCAGAGTTGTTGTTTTAGTCTGGATTTATCGTTGAAACTTAACCTAACATAAAATCTGTCATCTTACGATATGAGCAGTGAGTCAGAAAAATAAAAGAGACTATTTTTCTATTTAGATATCATAGGAAATGTACCAAAAAAAAACTTTTTTTCCTTTTGTGTCACTTTCTTTTCCTTTTGTGTCAAGTCTGAGAAATAAAACTAATTTTTGTATAGTCAGGTACAAAAGTTATTTTCCGTTGGTAAAATTTATTTTGTAAATAACTTTGGACTGGGTGGACCGATCTGAGTACAGTTTTTACTTAATTAAATAAACAACATAATTTTCTGTAAATTACAGAAAACAGAATAAATCACTCCAATCTATTGAAAAGTTATGCGTAAAAGAAATTTTACCGATGGGGATGAAGTTTTGTGCTTGGCTGTACAAGAGTATATTATTTTTAAAATAAGTATAATTAAATTTTTAGTATGAACTTGAGACAGACGCAATAACAACGTACAGAAGTACGTATATTTCCAGATAGCATGCCAGCTTGCAACAACCCCATGAGCTGCAGCTCGCCGCTATCGGCATTATACTAATGTCGTGTCACATACCGCAGTTGGCCCGCCAGAAATTCTGGCGGAAAGCTACTATTCAGTGGCGGATATCCCACACGGCGGGTGTCTACTAATGTCCGCCGGTGGACCGACGGCGGAAGCGGCAAATTGCTCATGAAGAAAGTTGCAACTAACTTTGCTTCGAGTTTGAGGTGGTGTTGAACTTCATAAACAAGCATAAAACGAACTTGTTGGAACACTATGTGTGGCCTTTTCGAATAACATTGTTATTGGTTATAACTAGGCTAATTTAAGCTAGCCTTGTTTTAGTCCGTTGCGAATCTTCAAACAATCTGACATATTATTGCCTATCCGTACTCTGCTTATGGGGTCGCTGAGACACATCTTCACTAGTTGAACCAATTTCTTCGGAATTCCAAATCGTATCAGGATACTGTATAACTTTTCCCTTTTGATAGAACCATATGCTTTCTTAAAATCTATGAATAGCTGGTGAACCATCCCATTGTATCCCATTTCTTCTCCAAATTTTGTCTTAAGGCGAAAATCTGGTCCAACGTGGATCTCTTTCTTCTAAATCCACATTGGTGATCCCCAATTATTTCATCTACGTATACGCTTAGGCGTGCTAACAGAATATTACTTAATACCTTGTAACAGGCTGGAAGTAACGAGATTCCGCTGTAATTATTACAGTCCGATTTATCGCCTTTTTTTGTAAATCGGAACTATTATTGAGGTTTTCCATTCCTTTGGGGGCTCCTCTTTTCTCCATATAGCACTTATAAATGTATGTAGTTCCTTGATTAGTACCGTTCCTCCTGCTTTAATTCGGCTGGAATATTGTCTATTCCTGGTGATTTGAAATTTTTCAATTTCTTTACCGACAATTCGATCTCGATCTCGCTAGGTTCGGGAATCCACGGTTCTGCGGTATGGATTTCAAATTCCTGTTTGTTCCCCGTTGTGTACATTAAGAAGTTTGTCGAAATAACTTTTCCACACATCGACAATTTTAGTCGGATTCGCCTGAAGATCTCCGCGTTCGTTTCTAATCATCTCTAACCTCGGCTGGTAACCCTTTCTCAAAGAGTTTACCCCTTTGTATAGATCTCGTATGTTATTTGACTTCCCGTTTCCTCTATCTCCTGAATCTTCTGCGTCAAATATTCTCGCTTTTTGTTACTGAACCCGAGTGTGGCGTTTCGTTTCGTGTTATTGTAGTGTTGGTATTTGCTTCGCTTTCATTAGCCTCGTTGCCCTGCTTGTTTTCGTTCCTCATGAAGCTTAAGGCATTCTTCATCAAACCAAGGTTTGTTTTTCTCTTGTTTCTTCTCACCTACGCGTTCCTTCGCTGCGCTCTTAATTGTTTCACGAATTGCCTCCCACATCTTACTTACATCAATTTCATTATTAATATCATCATTATTATTACTCGAGTCGGCTAAGATTTCAAACCTATTTGAGAGTTCGAGTTGGTAATCTACTTTTATGCTCGGATTACTTAATCGTTTAACTTCGAATTTCAGTTGTTTTGATCCTTTGCATTCTCTGTTCGTGATGCATAACATTTCCCTCACTTTTGTGGTCACTAATTGATGGTCGGTGTCACCTTCCGCTCCTCTGTAAGACGTAAGGCCCATTATGTTGGTGTCTCTTCATCTATCTACTAATACGTGATTGATCTGATTGAGAGTTTTTCGTCCGGAGATACTCATGTGTATGTCTTTGTGTTTAAAGTACGTGCTCTTTACCAGTAGGTTGTTCGAAATCGCGAAAGTTATCAGTTTTTCTCCATTGTTGTTGGTCTTTTCGTGAAAGCTGTTTTTGCCTATAGTAGGTCTATATTTTTCTTCCCTCTCTACCTTTGCATTGAAATCACCGAACACAATTTTCGAATTATACTTCGGTAATCGGTCAAACAGCCTTTCTAGCTCCTTGTAGAATATATATTTGTCGTTATCAGTAGCTACCTCGGTCGGAGTATAGACATTTATTAAAATCGTGTTGCCCTATTGAGTACGTATCGTAACGTGCGATAGCCTTTCGTTTACGAACTCTATATTCTGAACCGCCTGAAGGATACCGTTCTTAATGAGGAATTCTGTTCCGAAATCGTGAGACTGTGTTCCCCCGTAGTAGAAAGTGTACTTGCCCTGTCGGATGCTATCTTGACCCTCCCTTAGAACTTCTTATATCGCTAATATGTCTAGCTCGTACTTCTCGGTCTCGCGTACCGCCTCTTGAAGAGCGCCCGTTTGGTATAGTGTTCGTACCTTCCACGTTCCTATTTTAAGGTCTTTCTTAATTTTGTTCTTGGAGACCCCTGAAGCAGTCGCCGCCCGGAGATCCGAATGAGGGACTAGTTTACTTTCGGAATGTTTTACCCTAGGTGAATCCATGAACCATCTATTACTATTTCTTGACATGTTTTAGCGGTGTAGAGTTGTCAGCTCTACGACCTCGCAGTAAAGGTAGACATTCAAGATGTCATTCATCTTCAGCCTCAGAGTGGTAATTGTGATGCTGCTTCCTCTCACCATGATGTTTATGTTCGGATTTATCTTCCCCTGGCCTCCTTGTAGATCCCTCTACTAACTGCAAGGCAGCAGTACTATTTTTTGTCCGCCTCTGAATATTTCCGATACCCACCATATCTGGTCGGCATTCCCCTATCCGCCACCTGGGGAGGCGCCTCGTGGGAGACCAGTAACTCCAACCCGAGTTTCAGAGAAAACGCTGTAAAGAAAAAAAAAAAAAAAAAAGAACTCGGGTATTTACAAAAATGCATTTTTCTCACCTCCTATAAGAGATAGCGGAGAAATATGGTCTTATTTTAAAGCTCTGAATTGCCTTTAATTTGGCATGATACTTCACAGGGTTTCCTGACACCTACAGATATTTCAAGGTCATCCAAAATTGTCTTTGACCATGAAAAATTCAAAAACTTTTTTTTTAGTATGAAAAATATGTATCTATTACCTACTACTATGATGTAGATGTCGTAAAAATTTCATAATGGGATGGCAATGAGTTCATAATAAAATCGTAGCATGTAACTTCAATTTGTATTGCTTGCTTCAGTTTTACTAAAATGTAACAATTTCTTGATTGATTGAATTATTATTAACATCCTAAACGAACTGTTGAGCTTCTAAGGACAGGACCTACAGTTTTTTTATATAGGATGTTAAGGAATAATTTTGTTTTATAATAACTTTTTATTAAAACCTTTTTTTAATATATTGTTTAGTTAATTAATTATAGTATTATTATGCAATATATTAATCAAATGTCCTTACGCTTGAGCACATTTCCGGGCTGATTTCTCTAATCACTCCGCGAACGTTTTACTTAAGCCCTGAAATCGTTGTCGACATGTTGCTTTAAGTTGCCATTACAAATTTACTTTCGTACAAATTGTTGAATGCAATATAATCCTTTAAACTTATATTGTATGCTCACATACTTTTGTTTGATGATAAAACGTATTTTGTTCGCTCCCTGAAGAAACCTCAGTCAGAAACCGCTGGGATCGAATCCGCGACCTTCCGGATGCTACACTAATGCTCAACCAATGAGCTACGACTGCTCGATACGCTTTCTCTCTTATATCATACTTGTATGGCTCGAAAATTGGTTATGTTTTTCATTTCAGCACTTCTACATACGTTGCAAATAATACATTTGTTCTGCTTATTCTATATTTTTGCGGGCTATAAATTAAAAGTGAACCCCAGGTTTAAAATGTTAAATTTTTCTGTAATTTTAATTTTTTGTCGGCCATAAAGTAAAGTGTATCCCAGTCATCAGGCAACGCTATATTACTAGATAGGGAATAATTACAAAGACGCCTAATTAAACCACCTATACAACATATATTGATGTTTGAAAGCTGCGTAGAACCACAAGTACAGTAACCTAAATGAATTCCATGAAAAATACAATGCATCAATTATTACAGCATTTCTTTCCAGCTCTGTTATCTTCTTTAATGTCCTATCACATTCGTGAACAATGCGCGCAATGTATCTCTAACTTCGAATATTATATAATATATCCTTTTATTCCGCGTAATAACTGTTGTTAATCAAGGTACTTACAAGTTACTACCGAACTTACCGCCAGTAAAAGTAAAATGAGATACTGTCTACTGCTCAATTGTTCACTGTATCTGTGACGTTACTTCCTGTGTGAATTACTGACCGGACCGGGTCGTGTCCAAAATGCTTCATTTCCTAGACTCCTTCCAAGGTTCCTTCACTTGACTCCTTTGGTTTCTCAGCAAAAGGAAGGAAAGGAAGCATTTAGAATTCGGCCAAACTAATATGACACGCAAGTTCATCCCAATCATTCAGGCAACATTAATCGAAAACTGGCATCAATTTGACCTAGCTTAATTGTATTGGACTAGTCAATCTGTTACGTATTTACGTCCATGGGTTGGATGGAGCTGATTACGTTTATCTTTTGTAAGCCTACTCATACGGAAAGTCTTCTTGTTCGTGTTCGTGATTCTGTTGTTTTAGGGCTGATTTTCATCAACGCTTGCGTTATTTGCTTTGCTTGCGATAAGGGTGAGTAGCTAATTGAAACACGTGTTTTAAGGCCCTCTATTACGTGCTCTACGTATAACACGTATTTAAATTGGCTATTCACCCAAATCGCAAGCAACGCAAGCTTTCATGAAAATCAGCCCCTAATTTACAAACGATCATTGTTGTGCAGGATTTAGTTAACTATACAGAAAGATTGATCTCACGCATAAGAATGACCTCAGGCCATTAGGAAACTAGAAGCTGTCAACAGTCGTCCTTTGGTACAAATAAATATCTGTAAATGCATGTTCATGTGTTGTCCTGGATTTCATTTCAGCGTAACATAATTGTTCTTGGGGTGGGGTGGGGAGCAAAAAGAAATCTAGTGCTAAATTTTATGCTAGTGTTCTTTGTTTGTGTGTTCTTTTTTGTTAATGTCTTTGTATTGCGTTCTGAAAATGATAACTGAAGTCCAAAACTGCTTGAAAGATTATGGATCATATTGTACAAAAAAATGTGTGTGTCTGTTCCGCGTGTGTTATGTGTTTCGTGTGCTCATTATAATTTCCTACTTCCAAGAAAATTATATCCCTCAAAGGAAAAGTGCTGTACAAGTGAGTGGTACCAAAGCTGTGAAATTCTTGTGATTTCAACAGTTAAAATACAATCAATCAAACACAAGAATATTGGGATGTTGCTGCTATGGGTGAGTGATACATCAGTGATTTTCCATTTCTTATTTTGTTTTCAAAATGATGTCGAGAGAGGAAAGTATTCCAACATTTACTGAACTTGTTTTCAAACAGCTGTGCGAATTGCTCAAGAGTCGAGACTCAACAAGAACACGAATTTCTATCAGCATTGCCCCTTTCTCAAATGATCGAGTTTTTAATCCAGTCCCTTCAGTTTTACGGGAAGAGCTTTCTGAGGCTCCCAAAGGGTTTCAGGCAGTTCATATAAATTGTCAATCTCTCCCATCTCACATGGATGAATTTCGCGAATTATTCCGAGACGTCCAACCTCATTGTATTCTTGTGTCTGAAACGTGGCTTAAAGCAACGTTAGCGAGTCAGTTATTTGCACTCAAAGGCTACAGTATTTTGAGAAATGATAGGACATTAAAAGGTGCCGGTGGTATATGTATATACTTAAGGAATGACGTAAGCGGTAAGATAATTTGCCAATCCCCTTCGGAATACTCGCGTAGTGTGAAATATTTGATTTTTGAAATCAAAACGTCCATTTTAAAAATCATGGTAGCGGTGGTTTATCGTCCCCCGAACACACCACTAGATTGCCTTAAGGAGTTTGAAAAAGATATGTTACAGGTTAAAGACAAATACAAGCATCGTATAATAATGGGTGACGTAAACATCAATGTTCTGCGAGATTCACACGAAACTATAGATTACAAATGCATGCTCCAAACCCTCGATTTGAACCTGTGCGACTTGGGACCGATTCATTATTCAGGATGTTCAAAGTCGCCAATAGACCACATCGCAACATCTTTTCCTGAGCAAGTCGCTAAATTTGGCAAACTTCCTGTCCCTGGTATCTCCCGTCATGATTTAATTTATCTTGTGTACTCACTTAAGCCCCCAAGCAGTAAAAAGAAAATAATAACTTACCGAAATGTTAGAAATATAAATAAAGAAAATTTAAATGCAGACGCCATTCATCTACCCTGGCATATGGTAACATTCAATAGGTCGGTGGGTGACAATGTATATGTTTTAAATTCGCAAATACTTTATTTGTACGAAAAACACGCGCCACTGAAAGTCAAATGAGTCAAACATAATTCAAATCCCTGGATGACAGATTCTATACAACTGAGATTGGAGAGAGATACAGCTTACAATAAATATAGGAAGGAAGTAAATGCTGAACCTGAAATCTGCCAGGAATCTTTCATGATATACAAAAGAGTCAGAAACCAATGTACCCAAGCTATACGGCGGGCCAAAAACGCATATTTCGAGAATTTAGTTGAGGATCTTAAAGATGCCAGACGTCTATGGAGGAAACTAAAAAATTTCGGTTTAAATATAAAGAATGAGAATGAATATATTTCCGACGATTGCAATATTTTGAATGAGTTTTTTTTCCAACGCCCTAGTTGTATTGATAAGACGCTGAAACAGGAAACTATTCGAAAACTTGCAAACAGTAGTGAAAATAAAAATAAAAATGATACGTTCTATTTCTCCTGTGTTTCCCCAATAGAGGTACATCAGGCTATCAAAAAGGTAAAAAGTTCTGCTGTAGGCCCAGATTCCATACCAATAGAATTTATCAAAATGGTCGTGTCACACGTCTTGAATCCATTGACAATAATAATAAATCAGTTCGTTCTAACAGGTATATTTCCATCAGTGTGGAAACAAGCTTACGTTCGGCCAATACCGAAGAAAAACATGCCATCAGGACCTGGCGAATACCGGCCCATTAGCATCCTAACATCTCTTTCAAAAATACTGGAAATTATTGTACACCAACAAGTCACAGAGCACTTAGATCAAAACAAATTCTTCATTGAGAACTAATCAGGCTTTAGGAAAGGCCAAAGTACAATGACAGCACTTATCAAAATCACTGATGACATCCGAAAATCCATCGATAATCGACAAGTAACTATCTTAACCCTTCTAGACTTCAGTAAAGCTTTTCAGTCTGTTGATCATGACATCCTTCTCGCTAAATTAGAACACAACTTCAATTTCGCCAAACATACAGTCCATTGGTTTCACTCATACCTGACAGACCGTAAACAGGCTGTTCTATCGAACAGCTCTTGATCAGAATGGAAGAATATCTCTTCCAGAGTTCCACGAGGATCAATTCTTGGTCCATTATTATTTTCGATGTTCACGAATGATATTGCATCTCAGTTCACTGAATGTAATTATCATCTATATGCAGATGATGTACAGGCTTATATAACGTCTGAACCCAATGATCTTGACAATGCAGTAAGCAAAATCAATTCCGATCTTGAAAGCATACACGTCTGGTCAGAATACAATGGTTTGTCTCTAAATCCAAGCAAATCTCAATGTATAATAATAGAGTCTCCAAATATATTAGCAAAAATAAATCAAAATTTGTATGTACCAAAGGTTTACAAGGAAATAAAGAGAGAAGATAAAGTCAAAAGTCTCGGTATCATTCTTGACGAAACTCTATCATGGTCAGAACATGTGAAACTAATATCCAAAAGAGTGCATATGAAAATGCATACACTCAATCTTTTGAAACATTTTCGTTCTCAACAAGTTAAAATCACCTTGATACATACAGTCTCTCATATTTCCGATCTTTGATTATTGTGAAGTAGTCTATAATGATCTGTCTGTTACTCTAGCAAACAGATTACAAATAATGCAAAATAGATGTGTTCGGTTCATCTTCAATGATAAAAAAATATGACCATGTATCAAGCAGATACTCTGCACTTCCATGGCTGAAACTGACAGAGAGAAGAACGTTTCATCTTCTACTGCAGTTCTACAACGTTGTAACTCTAGGATCTCCTACATACCTGGCTTCTATGCTGGAATCTGTGCACCTCACTCACAATATGAACACCCGCTCGAAAATCAATGCCATCCTGCGAATACCAAAGCACAGATTTGAAACCTATTCTAAGCCTTTTGTGGTGTTCGGAATCAAGCAGTGGAATAATCTTCCTTCGGTAGTTCGCACAGCTAGCACCCTAAGCAGCCTTCGAAATAAGCTTCATAGTCACTTCCTGTCACTTACTCATAGCAGTGTAAAAGAATGTTAAATTTCAATGATTTATTATTATTATTATTTTCTCCATATTCGTGCTTCAGTTTGTATCTTCGTTTCAAATGCGTGCTTCATTTAATAATTTTTGTCTTTATCCTTGTATTAACCCGTTTTTTTTTTAAACTTGTCATTGTGTGTATGTGTTTATGGGTGGGTGTATTTGGGGGTTGGGGTGGAGAGGGTTCTAAATTGGGTCTGTATCGATAAAGTGGGAAGGGAGGGAAAATGAGAAAGGAGATAGATTCATTATAATATGGAAGGGTTCATGTATTACTATTATATTGTATTCTTGTCGTAGTTGTAGGCTACTGTGTGTGTATTGTGTCTGTATATATGTTTTATCAACTTAGGATTTTGTATTCATGAGTATTTTTCTTCTGACGTGTAAATTATGTATCATGGTTAAGTGGAAGACAAGGGTATCAGCCTTAACTTTTGCCTTGTAAAATAAAAGTCTAATAAATAAATTCCTGTTATGAACCTGAATACAGAGAAGCCCATAACTTACACACTGCTTCTAATTTACTATGTGCACAAAAGTTTGTAGAACATAAAAAAAATAATTTCCTAAATTTTATATTTTCCTTGTTTTAAACATAACAACCCTAATAATGCTCAAAAGCTGTTTCGAAAAAGCTACTATCCTGATCCTTCATTAAGTTTTTCACTGTCTATGAAGTTCCACTAGTCGACAAAAAAAAACTTTTTCTCTGGCACACGGGAGAAAATACCTGATTCTAATAGAACTTTTCACGTAGAATTCAAATATGTAATCAGTTTTTCTCCACCACCCACCATTTTCCCGTGATACCCATGTGACCTTGAAAAATGGGTTATTTTCAGAAATTTGTTATTTACGTGCAGATAATCACATGTAACTTCCATGGTAATTATAATATAAGCACGATTTATACCTCACTGGATTCGCAATGAAACACACTTTACAATGATGTATACACCGTGTCGCCATTTTTTATATGAGGGAAATTCTAGAGGGATTTTATGGGAAATTC
>JAGDQP010025066.1:6726-27269 GCA_022664845.1 Lepisma saccharinum
AATCTAATGCCAACTTATTAACAGCAACAGTATATACATTATGTTTGTGACTTCGAATCAGGTTTATATCTTTAAATGTTTTTGTATTGTTAAACAAAGTTTCTTATAATCATTAAATTTTAACTCTTTCGCTACTACACATTTCGTTATTCCTTTTGTTTTTTTCATTTCTTTGTTTTCTACTTTAAAGGCATATATCTTCGATCTTAACCCAATAATTTCAGTCATTATTTTACCGTTGTTCTCGTCTTTCATTTTTCCTAAGACCTTTCTGTTTATTAGTGGTATTCCATATATATTGTTTTTCCCATATTCACTCGTATCAAATAGATCAACCATTTCTTTTAAATCTTTGTAGAAATCATCCGTCTCAATTTCGTATATAAAACTATCAGTATCCGTATAACATAAATCTATATTGATGCCATATTTAGGTTTCATAACATTGTAATGGAAATCGTACATTAATAGCTTTGATAACTCTAGTACACTCATACCCACATATATCGGCTTATTGAATGTTAACTTTTCTTTTCTCATATGTATCTCACACAGATATTCGCTAAATATGGTTCTATAATCAAAGTTTGGCTTCGCTATTAATTTCTCTACTCTCTTTGGATCACATTTTAAGCTAATACATGGCCTCTTTCTAATGTTTTCCATAGTTTTTCCAAATACACTGTTATTCATGAGCTTATAAAAATCCTTCTAAAAATCATTCTTAGCTTTTGTCCTCATATTAGTATTTAAATCAATATATTTCTTTAACCAGTTCGATTGTTTAAACTCTAATACCCTATGAACTTTCTTTAACCTCATTCCAAGTGACATATATAGTTTTAAGTTTCTATAGTGAAGGACATATCTTTCTTTGTTATAAAGCGTTGTTAATAGTTTCGGCTGTTTCGATTCTGGCGGACACATGTTTTCTGGAGCTAATGGTAAATCTGAATGCTTGTTATGTAAATGTTTTGGATATTCTAAATCAACTTCTAATATGTAACCGGTTTCTGAATCATCTGGAATGTTCTTTATGTCTTTGTAAGGTTTAATCCATTTAAAATCTTTGTAAGGCATGTATTGACTCATAGCTCAGCCATACAAGTTATTCGCATCTAGATACGTTAGATATGTTGAACACTTATCTTTATTATAACTCTTCATATATTTGTTATTTGCTTTTACATATCTTTTACTGCATTGTGAGATTCCTCCTCGTATACCTTTCTCTATCATTAATATTTTGTCATAATCAGTTAACATTTCTAGCTCAATTTTAGTCATTTTTAACATTGAATCCCATGATAAGCCAGGAGCTGTAAAATATCAAGCATCCATATGCTTTTAAACACACATCTCTAAAGTTTTCAAATACATCTGCTAGAATTAACACATCTCTTTTGTTGTAAAGTTCAGTATATTCTGCAAGGTTTTTAATTTTGAATAATCTCCAAACCATTTTTGCATGTTCATACTCCTTATCATTTATATGAGTTTTGGTAAGCTTATTAAAAAACATTTCTTTTGGAGGTAGCTCTGTTTCTTCTAATCTTTCAAGTGAGTCAATGTAATCGTATGGATGCACACCTTTTTGAATTACGAAATCTAATAGATCATTAGGAAAGTATTTTGATGTTTCTCTGTATTGTTATTTTGTAAGATTGTTTGCTAATTCTGCTAAACTCTTTGACATAAACCTAAATGAATCTAGAAACCTTAAATGAATTCCATTCTTTTTACCAACCTTTACATATTTCGAGAATGTTATATATTTCTCCTCATTATTTGCAATCAGTTTAATTTCATTTGTATCATAAGCAAGTTCTTTAATAAAGAGATGAGTATCATAACCACTTAAGTTGTGAATAAATACTGGAACAAAATTAGGATTTCTATAGTTCAAATTACAATAGCTGTGAGCTGCACCTCTAAACTTTCCCTTTAAATGAGCATGATCTCTTACCTTTGTTTTATTTGTGTGTACCCTTTGCAAGCCGTTTATTAATTCATCTTTCCAGTCTTTTAATTTTTCAATCATTTCATCACTATCTTTAGCGAATTGTATTTTCTTTTTTAACTCATTTATTTGCTTCTCGACTGCTGGTGGTAACTCATTTAAGTTTCTTTCACATATATGACAAGTGTTTGAGTCGTTATACATCTCCTCTTCTTCTTCAGTCAGGTCATTCATTTCAAATTTTTGATCATATATTTTCTTTATTTCTATTGCTTCTTCTTGTAACATCTTCACAAATACCTTTGCAGCATCTAAACCAATATAACTAACAGGTCTTTTATAATCACCATTTGAATATTTGATATAATAGCAGAAACTCATTGGTAAGTGCTTTTGATACTTCACAGTTTTAGAACAATTATGCTCTACTTCCATTTTACATAACAAACATTCAAAATCGGCATATATTGCAAATGGAACTCTTATTGATATATTATAATTTTTAAATTCTATTTGATTGTCATATGGTTTTGGAAGTTCTATTCTAACAGCCTCATGCTCCGTACAGTATAATTCATGTTTTCATAATTGCTCCTCATTTCTAAAATGTCTTACCAAACATCTATCACAAAAGTACACTTTTTCTTTATGTTTTGTTACTTGACTTCTTATTAATCTTGATAAATCCTTTATATAGCAAAAACGATTATTTTTTCATCTTTTACATATAATAAATTGATATGCTTTTCTTGCTTATTCTTCGTAATTTGGAGTGGATAAATATTAAATTTTCCATCGTAATTATATACATTAATTGACATGTTACTTCTTTTTTCAAACTTAACTATATATTTTAATTGTACAGGAAATTCGATTTTCTCACAGTATTTCTTTTCTATTTTTTTTAACAAGTTCTTTATAGTGTGAAGGTCTTTGGGGGTCCTTTTTTGGCTGTTTTAAATAACTTGCGACAGAGTACAAGAAACATTTATTATCTTTATTTTGAACATTAATTACAGCTTTCTTACTTTTAATTTGGTTTGGAAGGTCGATGTAGGAAGAACCTTTTAGAGGAACATACTTGTTTAATCTGATTTCTAAGTATTTAATTTGGTGTAATGTCCATCCTGATCCTCTACCTTGAAATTCTTCCATTTCTCTTCGAAGTTTTTGGTCTGCATGGTATATATATTCATTTAAGTCAGTTGATTCTAATATTCTTTCGTTCATAGTTTTAAAATTAAATTATTGTACTTCTTTACCTTTAATATAGTCGCAAATGAAAACAAGATTACCTTTAAGAGGATAGAATTTTAATTCTTCTTTGATTTTGTTAATAACAACTCTGCCACTTGTATTTAGAAATTGTATTGGATTTTTATATCCTCCTATGTTTTCAACTTGAATACTTTGTAATCGTTTTTTCAGCGCTTTTTCCTTTGTTTCTACTTTGATTGGTATACGTGCTGGTTTTTGTTCTTCAAATACTTCTTCTTTAAATGGAAATGTTTGGTTAAAGTTTAATATGTTTTGCTCATGTTCATGTTGTTTAATACGGTCAATCAGTTCTGCTTTTCTTAGTTGGGAATAACGTTTAAGACCATTCCCTTTACAAAGTTTATTCAGCTCTACAATTGTACAATTATTTAATCTGTTTTGTTCATCTTCATGTTGTTCAAGTCTGGTTATTAGTTCTGCTTTTCTTAATCGGGAATGACCTCTTATCCCCTTCTCTTTGCATAACTTCTTCAATTCAACTACTGTATTTTTACTTAAACTTTCCATTAGTACTTATCGTTTTTTATTTCCCCGGAGATTTTATAATCATTTTTATAATTTCATTTTCAACAATACTATTAACCAAACTCATATTTTCCCCCTAAGACAACTGTTAACACTTGTATACCCTGCCATCGTGAGATAATAGTATTTGTTTCCCTATCTCCTCCTGTTATTTGATAAGTTGAGCAACGGAGCACTTTTGCTTCATCGCTTTTTTCTGTTGTGTTATTATTTTTTTCATCATAATAGTGTATTAGTTCTTTTGATTCTTTATTTCTTATCCAATCTTTAAATCTTATTCCTCCACTCTGACACAACTTAGTAGCGTTAAAAAATCCTGTTCTCTTATCTATAATTAACTTAAAATCTCCAAATAGACCATACCAATGATCATCTTTAATCTGTTCGTAGCAAATATCATTTAAACCATTAGAACCTTCATTCGCGGTAGCCATATTTATTATTATATTTAAAAATTATATGTAATTATTTTAGTTGCATTCTTAAAGTTGATTATGAACAATTCTTATTTCGTAATTTGGTAAGCTCCTACAATTCCGTTTATTGACTTTTTAGAGTAATAATCAAACATTTCTTTTAATTCTTTATTTTTTACCATTTACTGTAGTTCCTTTTATGGCTAATATTCCATAAAAGCTATTGTTAAAGAGTCCCTGAAACGCACTTCTCTTACACTAATATATCTCTACACTACAACACTACTTTTGTCTATCCAACTATTATGTGAATCTTCAAATCCTAACCATTTAACAAACAATTTATTGCCTTTCTTTCGTAATACTTTTTCGACCAAATACTCATCCTTATGTTTAGTTTTTAATAATTCTGGTTGATAAAATCTTCCTTTAACTTCTTCGTTGTTTAAATCTTTATTCTGTATGTTGGTGGATTAGAAGGAATAACCTCGTTAATAACAAATACTTCTGTTGACCAGTTAGGTGTATATCCTTTCTCAAACAACCCTTTAGATTTACATATACGAACATAATACGACAATTTAAATTTTGGTTTGACTTGCTTATATTCTTTCTTATATGCCTTTTCCAGTATGATTCGTTCGTTCTTGTTATTTATTTCTATAGGCTTCACACCAATTGTTCTATGCACTTTATGATTGTACTCCTTAAGTAATTCTTGTAATATATTCAGCCATTTATAATTTCCTCGAGTACTAAATTTTTTCCACATTTTTTCTTTAAGTGTTCTGTTGAAACGTTCTACTACAAAAGCTTTTTTACCGCTATAAGTTGAATAATGATTAACATTGTAGTTCTTCATCAACTCTTTAAAGTTTTTGTTATAAAATTATTTTCCTTGATCAGTTTGTAAGTTATTAGGTTTTCTGATTTTTAATGCTGACTCTAAGGCTTTTGTAACATTGACTCCACTTTTATCTTTAACAGGAACAGCGAATGCATATTTCGAAAACACATCAATAATCGTTCATAGATACTTATAACCTTTATTTATTTTTGAGATTCCTTTTAACGAGAAACTATCCATTTCTACAAAATCAGCTTGCCATAAATCATTTATACCTTTCGTTACGACATTTAACCTTTCGAAGGTTTTTCGTGCTGGTTTATGTATTTCTTCTATAATTTCTTCTCTCATACCTGCTCCTTCTTCCAGCCAATCTTTCTTAACAAACTGAGTCTTCATAATACCGCATATAGTACACGTTCCTTTCTTAATTTTCTTCCATTCTTTGTTTGTTCTATTCTAACGGTATCTTACTTCGTATCAGTAATCTTCTTACACTTAACACAGTACATTCTCGATATTTATTATATAGGAAATTATCCATCGCTTGAACCTAATATATCATCTCTAACAATTGCATCCTCATTTTCCTCTCTTGATTCATCTAACTGTCGTTCTACGTACATAACAACAAACAATAATTGACCTTCTTCCATAGCAGCATTTACAGCTGGTTTAAACGTAATTATATCATCCTTGTTAAAGCTAAAAGGGAATGTTTCAATCAAAGTGTCATTTAGAGATATGTTTAGAAAGTATTTATCTGGGTTTAATTCTATGTGCATTATTTTACCACTATAGAGAAACTTATAACCATTAGAGAGATTAAATATTTTGAAAACTGGTTCTTTAACATTTTTACTTCTCAATCTGCATACCATGCTTATCGTTTCTTTTTGCATAATTAACGTGTTAGCTTCTTTCTTTAATGTTTGGAAATCTTCTTGCTTAACAAGCGTATCCATAGCTTTTTCACGTTGACCTAGTGTTACGGCATCTTGCTGATCAACACCTTCAGCTACATTAACAATTCTTTTGTTTGTAAAATAATTCCATGATCTATAATTTGACGTAAATTTTTTATTTATTTCGAATTTAAAAGCGTCTCGACTCATAAACGTTTGATGTGCGTAATAGTTTTCTCTTTTATATCTATCGAGTTCTTCTTTCATAACAACACCATCTAAACTCTTTAATAGCTGTAGTTGTTCCTCGTTAATATTAACGTTTGAAACGTCTTTAACATTACCAAATATATCCATATTTATTACATAGCAGAAGACAATTTCCAAATCAACTTTTATGGCTAACTTCCATAAAAGTTACTAAATCTATAAGTTTTTGTGCACTTCCAATGAGTAAATAGCATCACCAAAAGAACATCCTTCACTTAGTAATCTTAAAACCTCAACACATAGATGTCCGCAAATAATAGAATTAAAATCTTGTATACGATTATCATTGTAAAACAGATTTTGAGTTCCAAGATAACGTACTAATGGTTTTGGTGGTACACCTCCGTAAGAATCAAACACATGCTTAACATTTTTATCTTTCCAATAACATATCCAATGTGTGCCGATGTTTTCGCTTTTATCTAAATTTACAACACCACACTCTCTATCTTTAGGTTTGTTTGGTAATTCATCACTCATAAATACTCATCTAAAATGTTTTATCTTTAATTCTTTCACCAACCTCTCTATGTCGAAGTTGGTTAGCGCTTTTAGTTTTTTGACTTTCTTTCTCTTACTTTACCATCTTGCTTTTCTTCTATTGCTAAGTTATATCTCTTTTGTTCTTCTAGTTCTTCTTTGTTCTATTTTGCATCAACTACAGTTTTGGCAATAGCTGCTGCTCCTCCTGCTAAAGATCCAACAGCTCCTAATGCTGCAAGAATGGCTGGTATCGTAAAAATAAAACCACCAATATGTTCTTTTGGAGAGCTTTTAATCTTTCTCATTTGTGTAGTAGTTAAAGTTAGATTTATTCCTTTACCTTCTTTAATGTTCTTATCTTTCTCGTTAAGTTGTTTCTTTGTTAATACATGATCAATTTTCAAATTAACAAGCTCATTGTGAGGAACAGAAAACATACATGCTTTAATTGAACCCATCCTATTTATTTAAGAAAAAACTGTTTGTAAAATTACGGTTGTAGTTGCTCCACCAAAATCAATCAAACTATCATTCTCATCTGTTATTCTTATCTCCAATTCGTCAATCTTATATCTTGTTAACGGAAAAAATAATGGATAAGCTGGCTCATATATAATACTGTGTTTGAACTCTGTATCTGTTTTAAATGTTGCTATAAGTCCCGTTTCTCTATGAGCGTATTTACCACTTTTAACATACATACCATCAGCAACGTTACAGTGAATATTTATAGAATCGAAAGGATAAAACTTTGGTAAACTACTTCCAATATGTATCTTATCCTTTTCTAATGTGTCTATATATTTAAACCCAAGAATTACATCCATATTATACATGATTAAAGTTTTTAATGGTCAAAAATAAAGGAATGTGCCGGTCCACCGTAGAGAAATGCACTAGCCTTTTTCCAGTGTAGACCGCATATGGGTAGATATGTCCGGGATATATAGTTATAGTACTATAAGCACTAAAAGTTGTCTGTATTTGCTGATCTGAAATCTCTAGCGGGGCAACCCACACTGACACTATCGTAGCTTCCTGTTCGTCAATAGAAACTGGTAAGACAAAACTTTCATACTCTGATGCATACACTAATTGACTTTCACACTTTGCTAATGTACGTTTTGCGATATCCAAATTGGCCACTCGTACATATGCTTTTCTGTAATAATGATCCGGTTCAATCGACTGTATTTATCCTTCCACTAAACCAAACTCATGACGAATAGCTTCATGTAAATTTTCTAAACGGAATTTAACTGGTAACGATGACAGATCAATTTGTAATGTATATTTTCGAAAAATATGGACAGTTTCCATATAAGCCATACTATGAGTAATTGTATTTCACTATAACTGCTACACTATAGCACACCACGTGCTCACACTGACACTGAACACGGAACACCTCGCTTCCCAACCGCGCGCTATAAACGCTCGGCAGGAACTTCGACACTTAGCTACGAAGGCAGTGAGTGTTTCTGGCTTTCCGAGTGATATATATCTATAGCTAGGATTTTACTGCGAAGGAGGTTAATCATTAACATGTTTTTGATTTTACTACGAGGCATGTCTCGTGAAAAAAGAAGAGATACGTTTGCTACAGTCTATAGATTTATACCTAAATTAATTTCTCTTCCCGCCAATACAATCCTTGCCGTTCTCGGACCACCAGTCCAGTGAGCTGTTTACTGTTCACAGAGTAAAGGCAATAAAAACACTCAAAATGGCCGGGCGTTCAGTGACAAGCAAGTAACGTTACTCCTGTTACTGGACTATGGAATATCGAACTACGGTTTAAACTTCATGCACAAAAGTACGTAACCTCAACATTGACAGTTTAGCTTACACTTCGATTAGAAAATGACCGAATTTTAAGAGTAAAATAAGTTGAACGTTCACGGACAAATCACTTTGACCAGTTTCAACCCATTTTCAGTTAATGTTAAGCTATTACAAAGAAAATGTTGAACTTTAAAATGGAGTTAATTTTACAAGTCTTTCCACTAAAAGGCTTACACTATATCCACGTTTAAGAGTAAATACAACAAAACACCAATTTTCGACTTTTATTTCTCCATAAAGCGGAGTAACTTTCATCCATTTCGTGTTTCTACTTTTTACAGTGTAAGTTGAAGGTATCATTTCGGCATTTGCTTGGTGTGACTGAGGGTAAACCCCAGGGAGGATAATCAGTCGGTGGAATGGTATTGGCAGGTATTTATGTATATGAGAACAAGATAAAATTTCATTTGAAACAATTTCGAGACAAGTTAAATTCGGAGATTGCTCAAATTAATGCAATAATAATTTTTCGATTGTGATTTGCTAAGTTGGCATTGCTTACGTCATTGTGTGTCAAGACACCACGCCATTGTAGGGTTACCATATCTCCGTATTTTGTAAGAACAGACGGGCGAGAAGAGAGAAATGATTTTTCAGCAACGAATCCAAAATCACGGTTGGCTCGTTATCAGCACCTTTTCAAGACCTCTTAACATCAATGTTGCAAATCATCTTTCGCTTATAATGATAATAGTAGTAGTAATAGTAACAATAATAGTAATGATATCAGTAACAAAAATAAAGTAACATGAACATTATTACTATTATTATTATTAGTGGTAGTAGTATTGCTTGCAATAGTAATAGTACGAACATTAATATCCGTACTAATAGTTACGGATTATACATTATCACTACTACTAGTACTAGTACTGCTACTACTACAAATAATAATAATGTTCATGTTATTTGTAATTATATTGTTACTGTTATTACTAATATTTTTATTATTAACGAAATATATTTTGCAACACTGATGTTCAGAAGTCTTGCATAGGTGCTGAGGACGAGCCAACTGTGATTTTGGATTCGTTGCTGAAACATATTTGTAACTTCTCGGCCGTCTATCCGTACAAAATACGTACTTTATGGTAACCCTACGTCATTAGTAAACAATGCCGCCTTAAATTGGAGCACATGTAGCTCCAGAACTATGTTTCTCTTTTTTAAAAAAAATCAAGTTTTCATACAAATAATCACACCACGAAATTTTGCGCCACTATTTCAGGGATAAGCTGTATAGCTACACTAGGGCACCTCATTTCGTAGAAAGTTAATAAATGTTCTGCCTTTTTAAGATTTTAAATAATAATGCATTCTAAAACTTTTCTGATTTTTCTCCACCTTCTCCTACTACTACTGTTACAACCAGTAATAATTCACAACCAGTAGTAACAGAAACTACTACTACTTTAACTACTACTATTATTTTAACTACTACTAGGACTCAGTTGAGCCTAATTTTACTATTAAGTTTAATGATGTGAGATGGTTCCGCTATTTTTTTTCAGGAACATTTTCCGTTCCAAACAAATATCAATTTTCAAATATAAATTCCACACGAAGCTCTAAAATTGATTCAAATCTTGCATTGCAACATTTAAATAACACCAAACTATAACTTTCCACGAACAACTTATCATTATTTGAACCACTAGGCTGCGGCAAAACTGGTGTGAAATCCACTGCGCTACGCGAGGGCTCAAATATTTCGTACTTGATAAGAAAAATTTCATTGCGTTTCTAGGTGTACCATGCAATCAAAATAAATGCGTCTTAGTTCTTATTTAATGTAAAAATTGCATTAAAATTCCTTATAAAGAAAATGTTAATAGAAAATAATAAGTTTTCCGCTGATTTTATTGTATTGAACAGTCAAAAATCTTAAGTTCCATACAGTCAAAACTGTATGAATGTGCGCAAAGTATTGTTGTCGGCCGCCTTCACAGACTCTTAATCACACGCTTAATCCACGTTTGAAAATAAACAGAAACAATGCAGTCTGATAAATTTAAAAACATTCTTTGTGCTTTGGATTTTTGCGCAGTTCTTTGTATTATTGTTTTACTGCGCTATTGATACAGAACGAAGTGAGCTCTGATTGCGGAGAGACTGCATCTTGTGGGTTTTCTTCAGATCCCAGTTTGAGCAATCAATCAAAATAGCTTTTAGAAACAACTTTGAACTATTTTTATATTCTGCATTGTATTCTTTTTCAAATTTGAGAATGCCTAATTATAAGAAGACCAGTAAGTGGAAACACTTCAAAGAAATTTGTGAAGGAGTGAAAATTGTGGGTAAGTTATTATATTGTAGGCAAACATATGCAAACAACGCTACAAGAATGAAAAACGTCCGACAAAGTGAAAAAAATGTCCAGAAAAAACGCGGTGCTCTTTTTCGAAAACAGAGAAGGTTGTAAGTGTTTCACAGGCTAATGTTCGAAAATTAAGTGCTTCTACTACAGGTTCTATAGACAGTGTCAGTGATGATGACTCTTTCTCAACAGACACAGATGTTACTCACATTAATGAAGTGATTTTAGGCTCTCCGTTGAGATCTTCAATTTCAAAGCAGTCAACTTTATCTATATTTATGGACAAAATAACTATTGAAGAAAAGGAAAAACTTGATGAATCATTGGCACGCGCAGTATATGCTAGTGGTGTTCCTCTTTCTATAACAGAAAGACTTTACTGGAAACAACGTTACAAACTTATTCGTCCATCTTGTGAACTGCCATCGCGCTACAGGTTTTCCAATCCGCTTTTAGAAAAGGAATATCAAAGAATTCAACATAAAGTAGCCAAAAAACTTGCTAGTGCTGAGTCTCTCATTTTAATGTCAGATGGTTGGACAGATATTTATGGTAATCCATTCATTAATATGATAATTGCAACTCCGCAGCCAGCGTTTGTGAATGCCATAGAAACGAAAGCTTCTAGTCTGACAGGGAATATATTCCTGAAATATTAAGTGCAGAAATAGAAACGGTTGGTGCTTCTAAGGTACAAGCATTAGTAACGGACAATGACGCAAGTATGAAGAAAGCTTGGCAGATTTTGAAAGTAAAAAATTTTCTCATTTTGTGA
The DNA here is from genome assembly GCA_022664845.1 of Lepisma saccharinum. NCBI lineage: Eukaryota > Metazoa > Arthropoda > Insecta > Zygentoma > Lepismatidae > Lepisma > Lepisma saccharinum. The sequence continues at coordinate 18,348 of JAGDQP010025066.1, forward strand.
CATTCGGATTCCTTGTTCATGGGCTTAATCTAATTGCAAAGGATATTGCTAACATAAATTCAGTTAAGAATGTCATTGAAGATGGTAAAGCAATTGTATTTTTTTTTCAAATCGTCAAGTTTCAGGACAAATTCTTAAGTTGATTCAAAGAGAAAAGCATAGAAAATAGGTATCCTTATCTGTTGAAACCAAGTGGGGATCTGTACCCATGTGTTTAGATAGCTTCTTAAGATCGAAGAGTAGCATTTAGTCCGCAAGTATTCACGAAACAGTTCCTCAAATCTTTAAGTAGGACTGAGAAACAAAATATTAGATAACAATTTTTGGACACACATTCAGCAGATATATGACATCTTTCAGCCTCTCTTTACGGCTATACACGTACAAGTACTAGAAGGCGATATTCCTAAACTGTCAGAAGTACATGCTATTTTGATCAAACTGGAGGACAAAGTAAAATCCAGACTTTCTTCTTTCCTGAAGGAGGAAGATGATGCCACTGTATTACGTAAAATAAGAGGAAGAATTGAGTTTTGCTCACACCCTATTCAGTTAGCTGCAAATTTCTTGGATCGAGTTCGACGTGAGGGGGACTTATCAGAAGAGGAAATGTCAAATGCAATGGAAGTGATTATGTCTCCACTAACATGGTGGAAAGGTTATTGCAATTCAAGGCACCTTTCTACTGTTGCTGTTAGAATTTTAAATATTCCTGCTACTGCTGCCTCATGAGATCGTAATTGGAAGACTTTCACTTCAGTTTAGTAAAAACAAACAAGAGAAATAGGCTTACCAATGACAGGAGATTGAAGTTGGTTTCAATAAATTATAATCTATCACTTCTTATGGATACAACAAAACCACAACCGCCAACTTCAACATTCGACTTGGAGAAGAGAAAGGAATCAAACGCAATCAAGGATATTGCTTCAACATTTTTACATACATTGCGGGAAGGTGAAACCAACGAATTTTGAGAGTGATGTTGACATTATTGTTAATGATAGTGACGCTGAGGACTCGATTTACTGAGTCATCTATGTAACGAGGAACTTGAAGGAAACACATGCACATACAAACGTTTACTAACATTCAGTTATGTATACAACTAGTTGTAGTAGTACAAGCGGTCTTATGTATTATTCAGTAGTATGGATTATGGAGCAGTCAGAGTAGTACAGTTATTACATGTTATTTGAAACAGTTTATACAGAAATGTAGTCAGAATATACATTGTATTGAAAATAAGAGCATAATAATGCATAACATAATTGTTATAAAAATGACAGAAAAAACACATAGAGGAAGGATGGGCAAAGTGGATAAGTTAATGTTTTTTGCCACTATTGTTGAATAAATATGCAAGCTGTCAAGTAAATATTAGCTGGTCTACTGCTTTGGACATTGCTCTTAGTAAAACAAAAGACATTAAGATTATTGAAGCTACGAATACTGGAGCGTAACACGAAACTCAGATCTGTTGCATTTTATCACTTTCCAAAACCGCCCGGGTAAAGTGAATAATGCGTGCGGGCAAAGTGAGTAATGCTATGATAAACACGCTTCGAAGGCAGACAAAACGTAACAGAAAATAAATTCTACCATAAAATACTTTGCTTTAATGTAATACAATTTGAACTTTATTTTAGCACAAAAGGAATAGACTTATATTGATTATTTTTACTATTACAATCTAGGTACTATCTGATTATGCGTATATTGTATCAACTTGGTAGCTATTATGTTCTAAATATAACACTGATTACAATAAATTACTCTGCACTTTCACTTTCACTTGGCCACTCATGACACAGATCACAAAACTAGGACCCAAAACCACAGTAAGGTGTACATCATTCGTGCGCACACGATTCACAATCTCCGCATTGGATCCAGTCGTCAAAAGGAGGGTCACCAAATTTTCCCACAGAAACAAAACAATTATAGTGTCTCTTCTTCTTCTTGGTCGCTTTCTTGCACTTACCTTGATCAGAATCTTTAAATAAGGCCTTTGTCTTAAAGCTGTTGCCTCTTTTCTCGAAATGCTCCTCTTTCTGAGGTTTCCTGATTGGAGTGGGAGTAAGGACCTCTCTGATTGTTGATATTTTCTGCGTTTTCGAGTAAACTTAGCAGCTGCCGGTTTGGGCAAAGGTCTGATGTCCAAAGACGAAGATTTTGCCTACTTAATCATTAGGAATACAATGAGAACAAACTGCAGTGTTTCTATCTGGTTGGTGAATACCCAAATGAGGTGCACTTGCTGCTTTCGCTGCTGTAGAACTGACGTTTCCCGATGAAGCTGAAGGAGTAGAACAAGCCGCAGGGAGTGTACACTACAAGAACGTTTATTGTTCTGCACACACATTCGTTTGAAGTTCTGCATTTTCTATGTGCATTGTGGAAGAAACAAAATCAGTTTCAGTAAATGTGTTGGGATTATAAAGCCCGCTGTTTTGAAACCATAAATGGCGTTTTGAACGCTGCTTTCAAATAAGCTGGAATATGATCTCGCAGATATCATACTGATTAATGATTCGGTCAAGATGTCATGTTTGGGAAATGTTTAATTCTTTTGCAAATTATACAAAGTAATTCTTGTGAGAATACACAGACAAGTCTAGTGGCTGGAGTTTATGGGTAGTATGAAGGGGGAAGGATAAGAAAATTACATTATTTTCAGAGGCGTATTGCAAAGCAGGATAGTATTTGTGAGCTTCCAGATTGACCAGCCGAAGAAGCACATTATTTTTCTTCATTTGTTGGCCGTACTTTTTCAACAAAAAATATGCTTCATCATCTTACGGGCAAATATGAAGTACGGCGGAATGAATGGTAGCCATTAAAGATTGGTAGCCTATGCCACTCGTCCATACCTGGCTCAGATATTGTTTATATGTGAGTCTAAAATCTGAATGCGATAATGTGACTGCAGATGTAAAGTCAGAAAACGTGACCTAAAAGTGGAACGCAGCTCCTAGACCCATGCTTTAGAAAGAACTTATCTCTGTCTCCCTCACACTATTTCTCTCACACGCTCCGTCACACATACTCATAAACACACACACATTCACTCACCTCTCACACACACAATCTGAAGTTTTCCAGGCGTTTAAGAGGTGGTAGAACTATTTTATCTCGAAAAAAATATATTTGGAAGCTATACCCATGTAACTAACAGAACAGTAAGACTTTTGGGATATCTATCCGCTTTGCCCTATTCACTTTGCCCGGCAGAGGCCATTTTTGTTCAAACAGCTAGGATATACTTGTTAACAGACCAGGAGTATTCCTGACCATAGGTATTACAAGTGCATACATCAGTGTAAGTTACAAGACAAACAGAGAAAATATTGAAAGGCAATTTGAGGGTATTTTGATATACAATATTTATTTTTACAGACACGGCTTTTTTAGGTTTCTTCACACTGATTACTGAGAATCATCTTCCTTGTGTTACACATACATCTCGGTTGGCGCGCTAGTGTATACAACTCAGGAACTGAGGAATTATTAACATTATTCTCTTTGCCCGGGTTATTCGCTTTGTCCGTCCTTACTCAATCTAACCGAAAAGATAGCATTTTCTATATATTGTATAAAAAAATGAAGCTACTTATTGCCGCTCGCACCTCTCTACTATTATTTTGCACTTTTGTTATAATCGGAAGAACAAATGCACAAATGTTTATTAGTTACTTACAATTTATTTTATTTTATGAATGATTAAATAAATGTTTATTTCTGAAAATGTTTAGTATTTGTTTTAATGAGTTACTTCACTTAAAACTTCGGAATTTCGGGCAATCAAAACCTTACAGTAGATTCTTTATATTAGTCTTACTTAGTTAATGTGATGAAACTAAGTACATGTAGAAAAGTAGTAAATACACGTATTAAACTGATTAAACGTCGATGTTGTTATTTTCTGTAGTGAAAGGTAGATTCGGAGAATGTACATTAAATGTTTCTACAATATTTTCTAGAAATAACGAATGGTTAGCATTTTCATTTTATGAAACTTCATTATTTTTTCATGCGACGTCTATTACCGTACAAGTAAAGCTTACAGTGCAGCAACAATGTAGAAACAAGTGAAAACAATTTTCAGAAAACGAAAAATTGTCATCACTACTACTAACGCTATGACTACTACTGCTACTACTAGTACAAAAACTACTACTACTTGGCCTATATAAGAACAACAATAATTATACTTTCTAATTTTCAAATTATAGAAATGATGTCTTTTCTCAATTTAAAAATTAGTTAATTTGTTCTTCATACTTTTCTTTTAAATCAAATAGAACAGTCCATTACATTTACATAATATAAAGCTGTTCATTTTTGTTTGTTGCATGAAACAAAGCGAGTTTCAAGAAGTTGCTATTTTTGCCACTAGACAGCATCATATGTTTATTAAAACATCAAGTTCTAATACAGGTTAGTGTTACCTACAATTGTTCAAATTGTTTCCACTCAGTTTCAGCTAGGTGAGCTAAACGGGGCTTAAACGTTATTCGACACAATACAAAAGCACTGAGAGGACCTCCATTGCCAAACAACTTAGTTAGCAGTGTTGCCAGCCTAGTTTCTAAAAATTATATTTTGTCACATTGCTTCCATTATTTTAGTCATAGCAGCACCAAAATTTCGCAAAAAAAAAGCATTGTCGCAATTGGAACATACTGTGGACGTTCCCGCTCCCCAGAAACCCAGTTCTCAGTGTTGTGAGCGATTGCCAAAATATATATCATGCCATGAATTGTAGACATGAATGTGGTATGGTTAGAAAAGTAGTCAAAGTGTACGTGCAGGAACCAATCAAAATTGTTGGGGCCGCGGGTACTATACTCCCTGTATAGTACTCACATGGACATTTGCTAATAATTAATTATAGGCGTTTCTGTAACGGGAAAGACGAAATATAATACCGAACAATTGTGTGTATATACAGAGGTAATTTTCTTCAGGGGCTTTGCCCCGACTACTTACATCTAAATTCCCTAGTGTTTCTCTATGGAGAAGGGCGAAATACAATAACAAACAATGATGTGTATAAGCATAGCCGAAATAGTCTTGAAGTACTTCAGCGTTACCAGCACATTAAAATAAAAATCATAATTTGGTAATATTGCTTTCATTCAGCTACACCTAACTGCTTCGAACTTAACATAAAACATTATTCGATACAAATACTTTGGATTTTCATGAACCTAAGCACGGCAGTTGTCAGTGTTGACAGTCTTATTTAATAAATAATAATACTTGGGTGGCTCAAATGCTATCAAGGGACCGGAGACTGCGATTGTTAGTAGAATTACAGCTGTAACTTGTTTATTTTACGAAATTTCCCTTCATGAGAGTTTGATCTGATTCAAACGTGAATCAATCTTTCTTTGATAAGTGTACGGAAGCTTAGCAAATCAAACCAGAAAGGTTTAAAGAACCCTGAGCCATACAGTCTAGTTTTCAAGAATCGAGGTTGAAATAATCTTGACAGGACAAGAATTACAAGCAGGTTTCAAGCACTCAACTTGTCATATCAAGGTTACTTCAGGGCTATGTCTTGATTGAAGTCAGGTTGTTTCGTGCTTGTAATGACGATAATAGTTTCACCAACAGTGAGAGAAATGTATCTTAATTACAACAAAACAAATATAGTAGTTTCAAAAAAAAATATTCGTTACTCCCTTTTATTATTTGCCTCATTCTCTCATCTTCAGTACACTTGAATTTTTTTTCTCTTTCCTACTGTTGGATTTAAACCTGGAACCTTCTGATTAGTTTGTTCTCCGTCGTTTAAAAAATAACTCTACTAGAGCGTTTGTTGAGAACGAACGGCGATTATACACTTAATATGGAATGTAGAGACATTTTTAATACAGAAAATCTTTAAGCACAGAATGTGTAGAAGCTTTACGCTCCATGGTGATTTTTCCTCACACATGGCGATTATTCAGCTTGAGTTCACACCATATTGAATCCTGGGAACACAAGCTCAATGCATATTTAACATTTAACACTGTGGTTCATGTGTCGTTGGAAAGTTCTTGGCAAGATGAGTACAGCCCCTGTCCCAATCCTTAGGCATGCAGCATTTGAAAAATAAGTGAAGCGGAGCCCAGTTGGGGCAGTGTGCACATAAACAACTAACATACTTCAGCAACGATAATCATATTTACATTATCAATGTTGCGTTGTAAATTTGGGCTCATACCTTTCCAACGACACCTCAATCAGCTTCCCAGATCTAGTAGCTCCAAACTTCAATATCCTTCCAGAAACACGAGGTCCACCCTTGTAATCAGGGTGAGTAATATAAGTTTGAACTCGTCTTGAGAAAACATTCCCAGCGGCACTTCAATCACTTTCCGACTCCTGGCATTTCTAAAATTCAAAATTTCCCCATCCGAAAATTTGTATCCTCTCCTGTAATCTGGATGAATGACACGGTTTTGGAATCGTCTTTCCGAGATCTTCACAACGACACTTCAACCACCATCCTAACTTAAGTAAATCAAAATATATTAATTGCGCCTCTATCTCTGGAACAGACTCTGCCATTTGCACGAATGAGACAGTATGGCACTTATCTTGCCATGACCTTACGAACGACACCTGAACCACCTTCTTAACCATAGTAATTCCACAGATATAAATTGCGCCCTTATTTTGGAACTGTAACGCAATCTGCATGAATGAAAGGGTTTGAACTAGTCTTGTCGAGGCCTTTTCCAGCGACAGCTCAAACCACATTCCTAGCCGTAGTAGCTCATAAATTGAAAGTTGTCAACAGACTAACAGACGGAGCGTGCACAAATAGCTTCGCAGCTCTTGCTGCTGAAGCCTAAAACAGCAAAGCTGAATTTCTTGAAAGAGGAGTTAAATCTTAGCTTTGGTTTATTATCAAAACAAGCAGCTATGACTTAAGTCAGAATTCTGAGAGATCGCGCCCGTTTGCGAGCATTCTTCTGGGTAAAAATGGGAAAATACCGATCAGTAATTTAATTGCGGAACATTCCAGAATTAGCCTGATAAAATAGAAGAACTTGTCAGAATAGTATGTGCTAGGCTACAACTTTTGTATCTTTCAAGACGTAGCGATGGTATATGTTCTACACTAGACCGTGCTTACAATAACAAAATTCCGTGATAACAAATTCTAACATAATTACCAAAAAAAAAAAAAAAATAATAATTAATAATTACTCTCATTTGTAGAATACTCTGTCTAGGTGGATTTGTGGGTTCACTCGTTACCTTGGGTTCCGGTAAGATTCCTCCTCGACTTATATTTCCTCTCTGGACAGCGAAAGGCCTTTGTACAGATATTAAACTGGCCGTCGTCTGACAAAACTGAAGAAAAGCTCAGTCGCTATGACCAGCACCGGGACTCGAATCTGCGTTCCTCCCTATTCTCGATTCGAGTCCTCGACTTTGATCATTGAGGTAAGGGGCTATGTTTTCGGTCATCATGTTCATTAGGATAAGATAGATTTTATACTTATCAACGTTATGCAAAAAATATACAATGCTTGCTACGTAGGTAAAGGTATATGAAATTCTGCCTTCCATACCCTTACATTTCAATGACTTCTTCCTATTTCTAAGAGGCTTGGGAAATAAAATTTTCTTTTAAATCGGTATTTATACTTAGTTCTTCAGATAGCTAAGAGATGGCTTTAGTGTAAAAGGAGACGGAAGCTGGAGGAGTTTATCTCAGTTTCAAACAGTAGTGCCGGGCGATGGAATCTAAGTGCACTCAGATGAAAGCGCAAAAGCAATGCAACAAAATTCAAGGAGATTTCAAATTTAAGAAGCTTCCTCGTATAGTTGGTTATGCCAGCAAGCTCGACTTGGATTGGAATCAGGATATTTATGACAACCATCAACAAGGATGTTCAAACAAGTTTTTTTTTTAATGTTAATTCAAGAAGTTTATTTAAAGCTTCTATAAAGTTAGTTATATAATCTCTAGTTTGACGAACGCAAAGCAATTAACTGACTCAAACTTGATACAAGCTAGCATGCTATCTTGGTAGTTAGCTGCAGAGAAGACGAAATTTTCCACATCCTTTGCCCACTTTATTCCATTCCTATCAATTTTCAAGATCATTATCTCAACTCTCTCCACTGAACTGCGTCAGAAATTGGAGGAATAGATCTGATTACGTAACACATATAAAATTACGTTGGTATTACAAAGAATCTGCAATTTACGATTACTATAGGCTTTGTTTACTCATACGTTTATCTACAAAATACGCATACTAGTATGGATCCAATTTGAAGAAAACAAATTTATATGATAGGTTTTAACATTGACAACCGGTATGCTTGGGGACGGAGGCACATGCAATATTGTTCTATTGTGTCGAATAATGATTAAACAAAGTTTGGTGTAGCTACATCAAACATAATTCAAACAAGTTAAAAAATAATGTACATAAAATAAGTTTGCAACACTGACAGTTATTTCCATTGTAGCGGGGACATCCCCAAGTGTTTTCTTTTGTGTCGAAGAATGTTTGTGCCAAGTTTGATTCAGATATGTGTATCGGAATGGAGGAAATTTGAAACTTTGCATTAAAAATTGGCTGGCAACACTGAGCCACTGCACAAATCAAGACTGCTCCAGCAACTCTATGGTCATACCACATTTCATCCAACGAAATTTTGTCCACGTGACATTTCGTCCACAAATATTTCGTCCACAGACATTTCGTCCAGAGACAATTCGTCCACTTGACTTTTCGTCCGCAAGACATTTCGTCCAACAGATTTTTCGTCCACAAGACATTGCGTCCAACAGATTTTTCGTCCACAAGACATTTCGTCCAATCGACTTTTGGTCCAACGGATTTTTCGTCCACAAGACATTTCGTCCAATCGACTTTTCGTCCAACGGATTTTTCGTCCACA